>JAODAL010019785.1:0-71087 GCA_025379985.1 Phyllomedusa bahiana | reverse complement strand
AACCTTAAGGGGGGGGGGGTTTTTCCCCCCCCACCCCCAAACAGTCAAATCCCTGCAGCGAATGCATAGTTAAAGGGAAGGGAAAAACTTCCCAAAAAAAAGGCCAACCGACCCGGGCCCCCAACCACCTGTCCCACCCTCTGTCTCCCCCCTCCTCCTCCGCCCCCACCAAGCGTTTCCCAGCTGCCCATGTCTCCCCAAGTCATGATCAGGGATAGCCCCCCCTTTCACCTCCACCGTCGCCCAGTCCCACCAGCCCCCCAGGGACCCATCCTACCCCCTTCCCCTTCCGCCAGTTTTGAAACCTGCACCCCGCCCCAGGGGCCCAACCCCTACACCAGCCTTCTGCCCTTCCGGGTTTGGGGAGCAGAAAAACATTTTTAAAATCCCAAACCATCCCAAAGCCAAAACCCCTAATGTCGCATTGCCGGGTTTTTGGCCCTTTTGGAAATTTCCCTTTTCCGTCTGGGGGGACACAGAGGGGTTCCGCCATTTAAAGGCCCCCTTCGCTTCCCCCCATCCAGATCCCCAGGCTTTTCTTTAAAAAGAAAAGCCCCCCCCGCCGGGCCACCCACGTGCCCATCAAAAAATTCAACCGGTTGTCTCCAATCGGGGGTGTCCGGGGTCCATTCTCACCCGCCCCCAAAAATTGGGGCTGGTGCAGGGCCCCCCAAGGCCCGGTGGCATCACGTGCCCAGAGACACCAGGGCCCTGTTTAAATTAACCCGCCCTTTGGGGGAACCCTCCACAAAACCCGGTCAGGAGCGTGGAGGCTCTAAGCAAGAGAAACCCAGGGCCCGCTGGGTGACAAGAACCTTGTGGGCCAGGAAAAGGGGGTTTTGGGGATAACGGGGGGGGAAAACTGCCCGGGCCCCCCCCTTAAAAATCGGTAGGCTTTGGGGCACAACCTTGCCTTTTCCCCCCTGTCATGAACCCTTGTCGTCCAGAAATTTCTAAGAGCTCCCCCGGGTCTGGACTGCCTGCTGAAGAAGGCTCAGGTCTGAGTTCGCACTCCGCCTTCGCACCCTGTTTCGTCCCCCTGCTGCGTTCAGCGCAGTTTGGGCCCTCCCCTAACCGTCTCATTGTTACTGGCAACACGCGGGGAATTCCACCCCCCCACATGCTCCAGATTGTGGCACGCCAATCCCATTACGCAACAAACCCCAGCCGACAAGCAGGGGTAACGGACCTGGGGGTGTTAACCCACGAGAGTGAGGCAGGTGAAAGACCTGACCATCCTTGCCATTTTTTTAAAAAGCCCCCAAAAGGGTCGTGCGACAATGCCTTTCAGCATGAGCATTGTGGTGATCTTAGTTCTGGACGATCGTTGGGACACTCTGAAACAACAGGTCCCGCCAGCGACGGGGGAGAACGGACACAGATGGGGACACGGAGCCTTTCCCCTCAAATCCAAAGGGCCCGACAGTTTCACAATTTCACGGTCTTCATTAGGCAGTGGTTCGGGGTCCAGAGCTAGTGCAAGGTGCGCTCAGCTCCAGGGTCATCATCTCAGGCAAGTCAGGGCTGTTTTGAAGCTGTGCCGGAAAGCAGCGGAGGAGGGGGAGGAGGAGGTTTTCCTAGACACCGTTTTACCGACGTCCCTCCTTGGAAAGGTTGGCGCAATTGGGGGGAGGGGAAGAGGGGAAGATCAGTTTGCTAGTCCCCTCGACCCAGATTTGGGGGAAATAAAGCTCCATCCTCACATGATGCTTGATCTCCTTTTTCCTCCAACAGATCCTCGCTTTAAAGGGCCATCAAAATGAAAAACAGTTACTGGGGGCCACCCCCTGGACCCCGGGTACAAAACAAAAATCAGCTTTTTTCTTCCCCCCACCCAAATGAATAAAATCAGGAAATTTGGGACCTTGCTGATTGATCAATGGAACATCTTTCGTTGCTTCACGTTCCCAAAAGTCACGGTGGGGCAACATCACACGTACACAGTAGAGTCCAATAGGACGGCAGCGCAGGGAAGGGGGCAGAAGCCTAATGGGTGACCTTGGCAATCTTTGTTTACCCCCTCACCAAAGCATGCAATGCAGGGGACACACCAACACCAAAATAAGCTTAAGATCAAGGTCCGACTACTGCGTCTCAAAACCGATTTTTTGCATGTGTTTTTCCGGGCCCAATAGACTTCGGACCAAAAAAACAATGGCCCAGCTGGCTCTCACCCATAGGGTTTTGTCCCCCCCAGCACCCCGCGTCATTCCTACGACCTTCAGCACAGCGGGGGAGTCATTCGACAAACGCATCCGGGTTTCCACAGATAATGTGGATCGTTTGGCTTTCATCAGATGAATCAGGCATGATTCTGATGATTTTGTTGGCCAATTGCGAGGTCACCGATTAGTTGCATCTACTTCACATTCCTTTTCAAACAGGAAATGTCCTCTTAAAACTTTTTTTTAAAATGATCATTTCATACTGCAATTTTTTATTCTCTTTTCCCAACATTTCATTTTGCTGTTTGCTGTGTATGAGACTGGTAAAAGACAGCCAGGTATTCATGACAACACCGTATCCATCTTACTCACTTTATATTAAGAATGTTTTCGCAATGTCAATGTTTTTGAGGTCCAATGTTGCTGTGAGATACAGCAATAATCATGACCCTTTGGAACAGAAATTTGACTTCTAAGTGGCATTTCTCCCTCACAATTTTTAATAGTGCTGAGAAGTCATATTTATAATTTTTTGGGGTCATGTTGCTGTGATATACAGATATAATTATCGGTCCATCGTTGGAACAGAAAAGTGGCATCTAAGTGCATTTCTCCCTCACAATTTTAATAGGGCTGAGAAGTCATATTATAATTTTTTGGGTCCCATGTAGCTGTGAGATAGCAGCAATAATCATGGTCCCCTTTGTAACAGAAATGTGGCTTCTAAGTGGCTTTCTCCCTACACAATTTTTAACAGTGGCTGAAAGTCATTTTTATAATTTTTATGGGTCATGCAGCTTTGAAATGCAGCCAATACTACAGTCCTATTAAAAAAAAATGTTGTTCTAACAGACATTTGTTCTTCACAATTGACCACAGTGGCTTCAAGTCATGCTTGAATTTTTGGGGCATTTTTGCTGTGACATGCAGCATACTACAGGTCGCTATCTAAAATGTTGTTTCTATCAGGACATTGTTCTTCACAATTGACCAAAAGTGGCACAAGGGTCATGCTTTGAATTTTTTGGGGCAATTTTGCTGTGACATGCAGCCTATACCTACAGGTCCCCTATTCTAAAAAATGTTGTTTCTAACAGACATTTGTTCTACACAATTGTCAAAGTGGCTCAAGGTATGGTGTCTGTCAAACAGGAAATAGGTAGGACACTGTTAATGACACATATTGCAAAATACTTGTTTTTGCAAGGTCTTTAAATAGCTATCAAATCCCCTGTATTGAGAAAACCCATTTAATACAATGAAAAAAAGTGAAACATAAGACATGGTTGTGATTCCATCCTATTTTAAAAATGTTTTTCTAGAATTAAAGTACTAAAAAACTTGCATGTACAAAACAGCTGTTAAAAAAATCCTTCTGAATTGTACAAGGGAGGTACATGAAAACTTGATACCGATGTAGGTTATTCAGAGGAACATAGAGTATGGAGCACGGACAGAGAACAAGTACAGAGAACCATTTCCTCCACACGTTGAGTAAAATGAAAAAAGAATGCCAAGATAAAGGGCACCTGGGTGTAACAGGAGCGTTAACCACCAGTATTTCCCAAGTGAAGCTCAATTGGTCCACACTCATACGAGGGGCAAGCGCTGACCCAAGGTATTGACTGTGTACAGAGGAGGCTGGATTCTCACACTTTCCGCATTCCGCACTCTGCTTCAGCACGACAGTTTTGCGTTTGCTGGCGTCAATCAGTGCATTTTAACCTGCGTGTTAATAGAGGACGGACGCCAGCCTGGGCTTTCACCGCACCCACTGTAACTCCGGCCCTGGGTCATGCTGTGGCCCAGGACAGGTATAGTTCAATGTCGAGTTCAACTAAAAGGGTGGTTGAAAGACTCCTTTTTCCTGCAATTTTTAAATTGGAAAGGTCATGCAGGTTGGGGCTCATGCTGTGGCCAGTACAGGTATTTCAATGTCCATGTTCGAACTAAAATGTGGTTGAAAGACTCCTTTTTCCGCTCAGTCACTTTTTTTAAATGTGGGGACCATGGCATGTTTGGGGGCTCATGCTGTGGGCCCAGGACAGGTATAGTTCAATGTCCAGTGAAACTAAAATGGTGTTGAGAAGACTCCTTTTTCGGCACTTTTTCATGTGGGGTCATGCAGGTTTGGGCTCATGCTGTGGCCCATGACAGGTATAGTCATTGTCCAGTTCAACTAAAATGTGTTGAAAGACTCCTTTTCTGGCAACTTTTTAAATTGTGGGGTCAGCAGGTTTGGGCTCATGCCTGTGGCCCAGGACAGGTATGTGCAATGACCAGTATAACTAAAATGGTGGTTGAAAGACTCCTTTTTTCCGGCACTTTTAATGTGGGGTCATACAGGTTGAGAGCTCATGCTGTGGCCCAGGACAGTATATGTCAATGTCCAGTGAAACTAAAATGTGGTTGAAAGACTCGTTTGTTCCTGGGCACTTTTTAAATGTGGGGGTCATGCAGTTTGGGCTCATGCTGTTGGCCCAGGACAGGTATATTTCAATGTCCAGTTCAACTAAAATGTGGTTGAAAGACTCCTTTTTCCGGAACTTTTTAAATGTGGGGTCATGCAGGTTTGGGGCTCTTGCGTGGCCCAGGACAGGTATAGTCAATGTCCAGTCAACTAAAATGGTGGTTGAAAGACCTCCTTTTCCGCACTTTTTTAATGTGGGGGGCATCAGGTTTGGGGCTCCATGCCTGCGTTCCAGACAGGGATATTCAATGTCCAGTTAAGTAACATGATGTTCAAATCATACTGACTTCTGGCACTTTTTCAATTTGTGGGTGATGTCAGATTTAGGGTCAGGCTCTGTTGGTACAAGACAGGGATAGTAAATGGTCTGTGACTTTATTTTCATGTGACTTTTATAACCCAAGTGTGTTCCTAAGATGTACACGTATCCATTTGACTGTTGTTGATGTTAATTTCAGCTTCACCAGCCTTGTGTTGTGTAATAATGAAGGTGTTTGATGCTCTCCCATAGACTTTATGGTAATCCCGCATAATCGATGCTCACTATCGAAAAACTTATCGATAGCGCCCGACTATCGATCCGATCTCGAGATAGCCAACGCAATCACTCAACACTAGTATTGACCAATCAAAATCAACAGGTGGGACAGTTCAAAATACAGTAAAAATGCAAGAAAAGAGCTTGAATGGTTGAGCTAGCGGGGCTTGACCATCCCGGCCAATTCAGAACGCGAGCTACTTTGGACCCATTGTAATTCTATGGCGAGATTGTGGCAATGAAATCTCGGCTCTCAGCGCCGTGCAGAATGGATTATGATTAAAAAAATAATTTTTATTAGGTATAAAACATTACCTGAAAAAGAGCTGAAACCTTCTAAAAAACATAAATCAATCAAATCCCTAACAACGTATTTTGTCCGTCCGAGACCGGTGCTACATCAGGAATTGGGATATACAAGAATGCTGGAACTACAGTAATTCAAACTCTGAGTAAGCTCTTCTATTGGGTCGGCAAAACCCCAACCATCAGAAATAGCAGCGACAGTGACCCATAATAAACCTATGAAATTAATCGACCATCAAATGAAAGGCGGGACATTCTAAATACAGTAAAAAAATGCAGAAAGAGCTGATTGATTGAGACCAGGCGCAGATATGAAGTCGCACCAATCATATGTAGTGCTGTCTATTTTAGTGGAGAAAGAAGGGCGGCGATAGAAGGGCGCCCTAAAAAGTTATTACTGTCTATGGGAAATATTCTAGTACTGTGATTGTTTGGGAGAAGAGGGGCTCGTCCTGCTTAGCCAATCAGCGGGTGAGCTACCCTTTCTCATAGAGTTCTAATGGGGAAAAGAAATGCATAGCGATCTCTGTTTGTGATTGGCTAAGTTAAAAGAGCGCGTTGATTTGGACCAAATGGGGAGAAGCGAGCGACGTTCTTATGGGTTTTCTAATGCTAATCTATAATAATCACTAGTACATGGCAGAAATCAAATGATAACATTAATTTAAGTTGTACCGATTCTCATAAAAATGAACAATAATAGTGGGGTAATTAAAAGAAAACAAATAAGTATGAATTCAATGAATTAATTTGTTTAATTTCCATAATTCTTTCGTTACACCCATGATTATTGTTTCCCCATAGAACTCTATGAGAAGGTAGTCAGCCGGTTTGATTGGCTAAGCTGTGACAGCCGCCGCTAGCTCATTCCCAATCATCTCTTTTCTGCCTTTTTTTACTGTATTTTGAAACTGCACCTCCTTTTCATTTGATTGGTCAATAATTCTCCAAGTTATAATTTCCACTGTCGCTCCTTTTCCTGATTGGCTGGTTCTGCCGACCAATGAGAAGAAATTTCTCTATATCCAATTCCTGATGTAGCGCCGGTCTCGCGACAAATGGTGTTGTTAGGGATTTGATTGATTTTATGTTTTTAGAAGGTTTAAGCTCTTTTCAGATAATATTTTACTCCTAATAAAAATGATTTTTTTAATCATATCTCCATCCCACGGGCGCATGAAGCCGAATTTCATTGCCCCGATCTCTCCATAGACTATAATAGACAAAGTGAGCTCAGCCTCTGATTGCTGAGATAGCCAAGGCACCCGCTAGTTCAACCAATCAGCTCTTTCTGCATTTTTACTGTATTTTAAACTGTCCCGCCCTTTGAATTTGATTGTCAATACATTCTCCATAGGTTTTTAATGGTCACTGTCGCTCCCTATTCTGAGTGGCTGTTTCTGCTGACCAATGAGAAGTGCTTACAGAATTTGAATTAATGTAATTCCTGCAATTTCCAAGACCCTAATTCCTGATGTTGCGCCGTTATTGCTCTTTGGAAAGTGATTTTTTTATGTTTTTTTTTTTAGAAGGATTGAGCTCTTTTCGGATAATGTTTTACACATAATAAAATAGATTTTTTTGGAATCATACTCCATGCCTTCACGCGCGAGAGAGCTGAATGTTTATTTCCGTTTTGCGATCTTCTATATTTTTCCTCTTATGTACGTTCACGCTCATATGCGCCTCCACCGGCTCTTTAGACCAGGAACAACTAGGTCTGCCTGTCGAGCTGGCGACACTTGCAATGCCTTACTTTTCCGACCCTCGAATCATACATGCCTCCGGAGTATTCGAGATGAGCCTCTCCCACCGCCAGAACGCCCACACCGCGCCTATTACACGCCCCATCATGTTAGCGAACCGTAAAGTGGGAAGGCTGCGCCTAACATCGCATCCCTGCGTCCGACAGTGGGATCGTATCGGTGAGGCGACCGTTAATCGCCAGAAAACAGCACAACTCCCGACAAACATGTCGCCCTGTGTTTTTAAACGGCACATTAGAAGTAAATATTCCTGCCCATTTGTGAGCGCAATTATATCCAAAGTTACCCAAGCTTGTTAGTGGGTTCTTTTGGAGTCAAATACAGGGTGTGTATTTATCATATACATATATCTTCATCAAACATTGTCTGTTAACATTTTAGAACGAAACAGTGAATTTCCAGACAGAGGTGCAGGCTTCTTGACCTGCCCTGCGAGTGGGCAGTGGCACAAACATTCCTGGAGCAGGCACAGTTGCAGCACAGCAAGGGGACGTCGCAGCAGGGGTTCACTCGGTGAGGCCAGAACCGCCGTGTCATCTAGCGGTCGTGTGTTGTTCAGCAACCCAAGGGTTCTTGATTGTTGACTAGGTCATCACTTTCTTCCATATGACATCTGACACCCCCAGCCAAGAGTCTTGGAACGCAACACAACCTTAGTTGGCATGGCCCGGGAGTGTGTCAGCGGCCCTCACTGTCCTCAAACCGCCTCTGTCCCATCCGGTTTCACTCAGCCAGAGATCTACTATGTGGTCTGGGCTCAGAGTCACTAAAGCGAGGATGAACATATTGGAGGAGGGCATCAGCACTTCCTTGCAGCGAAGTAATGGGCCAATATCCCCTGCTTCTTGCAGTAGGAGAGGCAAAGTATAGATGTGGAGAGGGCATGGGAGGTCATGTTGTGAGGGTCAGCTTCTGCATACCAAGACCGTTGATGACGACAGCAGTGACAATGAAACACAAATCGAAGATGATGTAGTCGACCGCACTTGGAGCCGGATGAAGCAAGGCTTCATCATCGTCATGAGAAATAGGGCGTCAGCTTGGGCGTCAGGCAGCGGCGCAGCCCAGCACGTTGGTTGTGTGGCCGTGAGTCATGCCAGGGTAGCAGCAGTGGTGAGGTCCGGGAAGCCAAAGTGGCCACAGGGGTAGAAAACCCCGCTTCACAGGTCCAAGAAAGTAGCCGGCACAGGGGCTTTCAGGAGGCAGCGGCGGAAGTAGTCAATCAGTGCAGAGCTTTGGCGGTAAAATCAATTACTCGGCGTGTGGCATTTCTTTGCTAAGACACCAGAGGCGCCGACATGTGTAATATGTAGGAATCTTGGGCATGAAGGGAAGCGTGCGAGGGTGCTAACATTGGCACCAAGACCCTTCGTCAACACATGCAGGCGTCACCATCCAGTGGCCAGGAGAAACGTGGCCTCAGATGTGGAGGGGGGGGTCCAATCCTGCCGCTGCAGCAGCAGCAGAAGCAGCACCAGTGGCACGCAATGCCACTTGCAGCCCAGTCAAGGCCCACCACCTCTGCATAAGGGAGCTGTTTCTCCTTTGTCATCATCTCCCTGTTCCAGATGCTCCTGCTCCTCGCTACTATGGCGCCAGCAGTTTCAGCGAGGCGATTGCAAGAGACAACAGTATGGTGTATCCAACCATCCTAAGGTGCAGAAGCTGACCCGTGCCTTGTCCAAGTTGTTGGTACTGCATCCCTCCCTTTTCCTAATGTGGACCTCTGCACCGTTCAGAAAACTAGTGGCTTGTGGCCGAGCCGAAATGGAGATTTCGCAAGCCGTATTTCTTTTCCAAAATGCAGTACCAGTACTTCAATAAATATGTAGAACAGAAGGTGGCCAGTCCTTGAGCTTATCGGATTGTTCCAAGTTGCATGGCAGCGTGATGTCTGGAGCTGTTAAGCTACAGTCAGGCCCAGTACATGTCCTTTACGCCCAACTGGGTGAATTGAGCTCCTGCCCATGCAACAATAAACAATTCTTGGACAGGAACAACCGCTTTCTCCTCCACGTTGTCAAACTGCGTCTTCATTGCACCAATGTCCACCTCCCTCCTCCACCACCACCAACTATCTCACCTCCACAAGTACTGCTCCATCATACCACATGTGTGTAGGTCACAGCGGCTCCGTTTCTACACTGGCTGCCGTCGGCGAACGAGAAGTCACACAGGGGAGGAACTGACCGCGTCATGCAGCAAAAATCGATGTTAGCTTTCTCCGCGCCAACTGCAAATCGGAACCATGTGACGCAATGGGTGAGTAACATGGTGTCCACGCTGCACTGAGGAGGGATGGTCCATGCGCCCTGCATGGCGCACATGTTCAATCTGGTTGTGAAAAGGTTCCTGAAGTCTTCCACCGATCTTCAGATAGCTGAAAATGGCCCAGGAAACTGTGCATAGCACTTCATCCATTTGTCCTACAAAGCCAGGAACACCTCCTCGATTGCAGCTTCCACGAGTCGACCGCGTGCTCCTCCCCCAACACACTCTAATATTTTTGGAATTTTCAGCCGCACATGTTGGAACCGACTGTATGAACAGAGAAGCCATTAACAATTTTTGTGATGATCCATGCGGACAGGAGTAACTCCGCTGTGTAACTTTGATTTCAGCCAGTGGCAGATCATGCGTGACACCTGCCGTTGCTGAGGCCATTTTGAGGAGGCCAACTTATTTGTCAGTGCCAGAACTACGGATGAATAACGTCTTTTCCACAGCTTCATTTCCTGGAACAGATGCTGAAAAATCTATCTGGGCAGGGGACTGGATATGTGGCGACTACATCTCGTGGCACATTAGTCCCGTGGGACTGAGCGGAGAGGAGAGGATGACATGGAGCAGAATCATTGTCTGTGAAATGAGTGGATTTTTCTACCCAGGTGACAAGAGAGGAGGAGCAGCTGGGAGGAGGTAATGAAAGAGAAAGCAGGCAGTGACCCGCAAGCACCGTGGCAGTATACAGTGAGATGGAGGCAGGAGCCCCACGAGTCACTTGTGCAGATCCGTCCCGCAGCATGTTGATTTGCTGGCTATTGACATCCAGAATAGTCACCAACTGGAAGAGTTTATGACTCTGGCTCTCCACGCTATTGGCACCTCGCTACCGGTCCAAAATGGAGCCTTTTTCCCATTTTTGGGTGGGGTTTTTTTCGCTGAGAGGAGTTGACAAACTCAATACTATAAGAAATCCTCCGTAGTCAGTTGGCCGTTGCCTATGTTCGCATCGTCCCTCCTCTGACATGTTCCTAGCCGGGGTTTTCCTTCAGCGCTCACGTACTACTCGCGGATGGCTGGGTAAGGTGGGGGGGGAGTAGATCATACCAGCTCCATCAGCAGCAAACCTTAGTCGGAGTTCCATTGATTATCAGCTTCCTTACACCCGTCTGAGTGAGGAGGGCAGTCGCCAGCAGCAGACCTGGAGCATCCCTGAACCAACAGGTCGTGGCCTACTTGGACAGCACTCCGCCACCCCACTTAGAAGATCCGCTGGACTACTGGCAGCCAAACTGATGTGTGGATGCAAAACTTGCCGAGTTTGCAGTGAGAAGCGTGCGCAGCCCAGTCCCCAGTAGTGTGGCATCAGAGCGGGTGTTCAGTGCGGCGGGGTCATCGTTAACCCAAGGAGAACCTGCTTACCCCACGGTGAAATGTGGAACGACTGACCCTTTGTCAAGATGAATCAGGAGTGGATGGCAAAGGATTTCCACACACCAATGCCTTAGGCGTCAGATACATCAGCCACTATTCTGATGCCGCCACCCGCCTGATGCCACACATCTCTTGACAGTTTTTTTCTCCATCAGCACCTACCATCTTACCAGGGACTGGTAATTGCCAACCCACTACCACACTTGTGTCATTGTGCACTCTATGACCTCATGCTGCTGCTGCTGTTACTGGTGCCATGACAACCACACTGTGTCATTGTGCCACTCTCTGACCTCATGCTGTTGCTCCTGCTTTCACCTCCACTCTCTGTCATTGTGCCACTCTGTGGAATACTCCTGTTTTGGCCACCTCCAGAATGTCATTGTGCCACGTCTGACCTCATGCTGGCTCGTGGCTGCGCCATCACCTCCACACTCTGTCATTGTGCCCCACTGTCTGACCTCATGATGCTGCTTTGGCTGCTTGCCATGACCTACACAACGCCTGTCATTGTGCCACTCTGTGTCCTACTCCTGTTTTTGCCACCTCCAGAATGTCATTGTGCCACTCTTTGACCTCATGCTGTTGTGGCTTCTGCCGTCACCTCCACACTCTGATGTCACTGATGTTGCCACCTGAGCCCTCAGCTTGTTTTTTTTTTTCCAGCTGGCGCTGCCATGACTTTATCAGGCTGAATTCCTGCTTCAGTTTTTTAGTCAGTTTTGCCCTCTTAAATGCCCAGGGAGTTTTATAGTGAAGCGATTCTAATAGCGGCGGCAGTCATGTGTATGTCATACTAAAACACAACATTGTATGAAGACCAAACCAAGCTCCCTCTGCATATTTAAGCATGACACAACGTTCTACAGCACCCTAAAGGCTCTGTGCATCCTGGAAATAGCTGTTTTTTAACACGAGTCGTCCCAAAGCAATTCGGACCAAAACTAATTTTGGCACAAAATTCGGTGAAGTCACCGAATCGAATTTTTGAGAAATTCGCCCATCTCTAATTAATACATTGATTTAATTGTTCCAGCACTTGGATATGTCTGTTTATGAAGTATTTCATTTCAATGACAAATCCATTTTATTCCTCATACTGTGTAATGTATTTCCGACGTGAAATCCGTTCCGGAATTACATTGCAAATACGTGCCACACTTTGTGACACATATTTTCAATGTCATTCAGAACGGATTTCGCGTCTGAAATACATTCCCCATTATTTACTATGGGGACTGTATCTCCGACGCAAAATCAAAAAGTGTGGCACTTAATTGCAATGTAATTCCGGAACAGATTTTATGTTAGAAATACATTACACAGTATGAAGAATAAAATTGATTTGTCATTGAATTGAATTACTTAATAAACAGACATATCCAAGTGCAGGAACAAATAAATCAATGTATTAATAAATTTTTTACAATAACATTAATGACAATATACATATTAGCTTCAAAGAAAAAAATATCCACTACAAAATGTATTCCAAAGTCTGTGAAAATTATACTAATTATACTAATTTAACATCAAATAAGCCAATGCAGATGTTGTACAGATGTTAATTGTGGTCTATTGTTTTAATAAAAAATGAAGATGTATTTGTTCTTCATTCACATTTTATTCTATTTTGTATGTACAGCAAGAGCCAGCAAAGCCCAGGGCTTAGTTCTGGACGTATTTACGGACGTATTTACGTCCGTAAATACGTCACCAACTGAGCCTAAAATAAGGAACAAGTAGCTTAGAATGGCTACCAATGGAAAATCAGGACATATTTACGGTCATAAATACGGCCGTAAATATGTCCTGATTTGCCATTGGTAGCTATTCTATGCTACTCGTTCCTTTTTTTAGGCTCAGTTGGTGATGTATTTATGGACGTACTTACATCCATAAATACATCACCAACTGAGCCCGGGAAACATTGAAATCCTGCTTGGAGAACCACAGGTCCCAGCCAGACCTGTGCTGTGCTGGCTCTTGCTGTACATACAAAATAGAATAAAATGTGAATGAAGAACAAATACATCTTAAATTTTTATTAAAACAATAGACCAAAATTCACATCTGTACAACATCTACATTGCCTTATTGAATTTAAAATTAGTTCAATTCTCTCCCTTTTTTAAAGACCTGTTCTAGCTATTATTTATTTATTTGGAGAACTTATATATATTTGCTTTCATTTTAAATTATCAACTTTTTCTATACATTGCAATGTATTTGATTCAACTTTGATTTTTCACTTTATTCATTCATTCATTTGAAAGACAACTCTTTTTGCTATTCACTATCATGTTTAATGATTTTTCGCTGATTTCCAGCCTGTCTCGAATTGTTATACATGTTAGGCGCAGCCCTTCTGCGCCTAATTTCCGCAATGCGCCTCACACACTGGCAAAGCGAAGGGAATTTTACACTGCATGTATGAGCACACCTCCTCGGGCGCCGACATAAATGAGGCGCAGCTTTCACTAAAAATCCCGTGGCAACGAATAAGGAGTTCTGTTAGCTCCGAAACGCGTCGGCTCTGATGCGAGGAATCATTGACTAATATGTCTGGATTTGAATCTTTCTATAATAAAGGTTGGAAATTTTTTTACTTGTATACGGAAACAGAAACGCTGGTTGCCGTGCTTTCAATTTTTGTATTATTATTTTATGTTTTTTTCTGTGTGTAAAAGTATTGCAACATAACAAAACTGTATAAATTTGATATTTCTGTAATAGTATTTTCCCCACAAATTAAAGGTAAGATGTCATCTCACGTGGTGAGAGCGGTAAAAAATAAAAATAACAAACACTAAAACTACCCAGATTGCTATGTTTTGATTACCCCACCTCCCAAAATACAGAGCAAAAAATTATCAAAAAGTATATGTACCAAAAAACTTTCCCAACCCATCCCAATGAACCAAGAAAAAAATCCTCTCTAGCCTCCCAAATGGAAGAATAAAAAAAAGAAATTGAAGTCTGCATAATGACTGTAAAAAAAATTGATTTATTGAAGTATTTGTGTATGAGCAGTTAAAATTAAAAAATTATAAATGTGGTTTCACCCTTTATTTATTTTTCCACAATTTGAATGTCATATATACAACGCACTATTGTGCACACTATTGAAATTAGGCAAAAAAAACATAGACATTACTGTTATTTTTTATGTATCTACTGCCTGACTCAAATATATAATAAAAAGTTTTCAGTAATTTTATGCACCTTCAAACCTGTGGTTTAAAAAAAATAAAAACCATGCCATATAGGGAGCTTTTCCCTTTTTTCTAATACTTCAGGGGATCTGAAAAAGTGACATGGCCCCGAGAAACTATTCCAAAAAATCTGTGTGCCAAAATCTGAATGGTACACCTTCCCTTCTGAGCCTTACCTGGGGCCTAAACAGCAGTTTAATCTCACATGTTGGGCATTTCCAAATGTGGTAGAAATTGTGTAACAACATTTGGATGGCTTTTTTTTCCTGTATTTGTTGTGTGAATTTTAAGTAAAATTTGTTTTTTATTCATTTTCACAGCCCAATGCTAATAAGCCCAGGAAACACCTGGGGGAAAATTGAAATTTTTGTTGCACACTTCCCACAACCCATTTATAAAGGGGGGTTTTGGGGCGGGGCCTGACTGCTGAGGAGAGGGGGCGACATCCCCGAAGTTTCCTGCAGCCTTACTGCTAAAAACACCCGGGGGCCTATCTACCCCGACTACTCCTTCATTTGAGGGGGGGAAAAAAAGAGGAAGGAGACCGGGCTTTTCACTTTGTGAAGCTCCGGGAGGCTATCCCGAAAGGGCGGAGGCCGGGTGACTACCCCCTGGGGCCGGGGAAACCCCTGCCGGGGAAAAAGGACGGGCCTGACGGGGATTGGTGTCTCCTGGGCTTCGGCGCCCGCCCCGGCCCCCCAGTGTAATCAGCTGACGGGGGCGGCGACCCCGGGGACTGGCGGCGGAGCCCCGTGAAAAGAGGTGGGGGGGAAAGGAAACCACCGGGGCCCTCCCAGGTACCGGGGGGGTGCATGGGGGAAGGGGGGGGGCCCCGGGGCCCGCGGGGGATTCCGGGCTGGTTTAAAAAACCCCCGGTTTGTTGCCGGTTCCGGGAGGACCGGGGAGCAGTGGGGGGGACAGCTAACCCCTGCTTGCTCTCCTGGAAAGGGGGGGGCCCCACGTGGAGGCCCAAAATTCTTCCCCTTACTGGCGTGGAGAAAAATTTGTGGGCGCCTTTTTGCCCTCCCGGCGGGGGGCTCTTGCTCCCATGAGGGCCCCCCTTTGGGCTGCCTATCACTAGGGGAACCCTGAGAGCTACCCAAAAAGTCAGGGGAAAGTGTTTTGGTACACAAAATAACTTTTCTGTCCCCGGGTTTCCGGGGCGGGGTTGGCCATTACTTCTCCTGCATTCTTATTATCTTTACTGAAATCTGAGGCAGAAACATGCAGAAAACCTTCACTTTTGTTATAGCTAGAATACTTTTAAAATGATCGGGTCTCCCTCGTGTGGGGGGTTGGGGGGGGAAAGGAGGGGGGAAAGGGTTTTTACAATAGGAAAAAGGCTGCCCTTTCCCTTTACTGATTTAATCCTCAGTCGTCCTTTATATCTTGGTGGCCCAACCCCCCAGAGGTTACGGGCCCGTGCCCCCCAAAACTTTTGGGTTTACCAACGAGAGTTCCGGGAGTTTTTTCTGCAGGGGATGTCTGGCCCCCATTGGTCAAATTTAAAGGAAAAGATGCCCCAGTTTTCCCAGATTTTGATGTGTTAATCTAGCTGTGGTGCGGTTTCGAGCACCCGCTGTTTTTAGTGGGGGGGACTGCCCTCATATTTTTCCCCTTTATTGTCCCAAAAGGGCCTAAAATTCCCATCCCTTCTAAGAAACAATTGGGGGGCCTGCAGAGAAAAGGGGCCGGGGTTTTCCCCAGAACAGTGCCATTTGTGTTACTAAAAGGTATTTCTGCCCCCTCTCCAAGAAATCCTATAGAGAAAAACCCAAAATCCCCCGCAAAAACCCTCCTAGCTTAGACACCCAAAAAGTGCGGGAAAGGCCATCCTTCCCTGCCAGCCCCACGCTCTCCCCCGGCTTGGGATGAGTTTAAAAGTGGGACATTTCCCTGCTTGGGCAAAAAAGGACCGGTGCTGCGTGAGAGAGTTACAGAGGTGGAGAGGGGCCCAGTGAGCGCCCGGGGAAGACCGAGCAAAACCAATTTCGACGTTAAAATTGCTGATGTTACACCCCCAAGTCCTTCTTTTCCCCAAACCCGGGATTGACGTTCAAGGAATGGGATTTTGGCGCTGAAAACCGGAGATTTTTTGGGGTCAAACCTGGGGGGCGGGGGGTTGGGACCAGGGCTTTTCCTTGAATCTCTTCTAATTAAAAAATTTGGAAGAGAAAAGCTTCTCTGTCATTTTTGGGGTTTGGAGCGTGCCCCCCAAAATTATCCCCAAAACCCACCTCCCCCGGGGGCTCCTCCGGGCTTTTATTCCCAAAGTTTTTTGAAATTTTCGAGATCGAGATCCCTTTGTTGCCCCCTTACGCGGGGAAAGGCCCGATCCTGTATGAAAACTTTTCCAAAACCCACGTCTCCCCGGGGCTTTTCATTGGAAACCCAGGGGGAAAAAGGTGCAAATTTACTTCACCCCAAAAGAAAGCCCGTGAACGCGGTTGAAGTATGCTATGTTTATCCTGCCGGGTTCGGGTACGGGTTTGGGAGAGAAAACCCCAAATTCCCTTTGAGCCCCAAATTTGATCCCCGGGACTGGTTTGGGAAAAAACACCCGGAGGCGAACTTAGTGGTCCTTAGTAAACCAAATTTTAAAGACTCAAGTTCATCTTCTTTGACGCTAAATTTGGGTATTGTTGTACTGAAATATATGCTCCATTTTCTGATGCCTTTTTCTATTTTACCCTCATATGAGAGTTTTTTTTTTTTTTTCTCCTTTACCCTCTTTCCGTTCTCTTTCCCCCCTTCCTAAAATAACCCCCCCGCCCCCCCTTTTTTTCCCTTTTCCCAACCTCATCTTCCCTTTCCTTTTAAATTTTCCAAGGTTTGTGCTACATTGGCAAATTTTTTTATGTGGGGTTTTTGATTTCCCCTTTTAAGATGTTCCTCCTAGATATTTACTATAATTTTCTTTATTTCTAAACGTGTTTTCTCGGCACCCACAGTGTTCGGGGGTTAATTTTGGGTTTTGGCCGGGGCTCCAAGCCATTTGTAAGTTTGAAAAATTTGGGTTTAAAGTTTGGGTCATAAATTCCAGCTGTTGGGGGGTTGGGGTGTGGGGGTTTAGAAAAGGGTTCATTGGGGGTTTTTCTAAGAGTGTGTGCATTTCTATTTACACCAAAAACGGCGGGAAACCGGGGCGACGTTGAGGGATTTTTGTTTTTCGGAATGGTGGGTGGGGGCTTATTCGATATCTAGATACTTCTTTCATTTGGAAGCGCCAAAGGCGTCTTTAATTTTCTTTCATGGAAGTGAGGGGTTTAATGATTCGAATTAAAAAGCAATTTTGGTTTATGGGGGGTGATTAAGTCATTTTTATGGTAGAATTTTTGTCTCCAGGGGGACCCAATTGTCTGGCCCTAGGGAAACCCTAATTACGTAAAAACCCTGGGGGGGAAAGGACCTTCATTCGAAAACTTTTCCCTGCAAAGGGGGGGGGTCGATATTGATCCCAAAAAAATGTCTCTTTCGGTTTTAAAAACGATTTTTTTTTTTGACCAAAAAACGGAAATAAAATATATCTTCATTACTGTTTATTGGGCAATTAAACCGTTTGGGTTTTGGTTTAATTCCTACATTCCCCCCACTTCCAGTTTGGGGGTCATTCATTCGGCAAAATTTCCCTTTACTTTGCGATGGCCCCCTTTCACCGGTCATGTTTGGGTTAGGAGATTTCAAAATTTAACCTTTGGGGCAATGTAGAATTTGGTTCACTTTGGGGGCCCGACCCCTTGGGCTGGCCTGATTTTGCCCCCTTTCCCTTACAGTGGCGGTGGGTACAGTAAAGGGTTTTATTGATTGGGTTTGGGGTTTTTCACCCATTGCTTCTCAATTTCTCTTGTTTTTGCCGGGATACAATGCATGTTTTAAAAATTTGATTTTTGCCCTAATCAAAAAAACAACTCCTTCCCATGGTGAAGGGGGTGTAAAGTTTTTTGTCCCGGCCCCGGTTTTGGGTCATTTCTCCCGTGATTTCTCCCCCCTGATTTGGTCGGACCTTACCCAAACCCAAATCCTGGCGTTTTTTTAAACCCCATTGGTTTTCGTGCTCCCACCATCCCGCCCCCCTTAATGTAGATGGGTAGAATTCTTATTTAATTTAAAAGAACGTCAATCCCCCCCTTTTTAATTCTTTTGGGGGGGGGGGGCGCATTTAAAAGGCCCTATAAATTTGGGGGGAACTCTTTACTGCGTTTTCTGATTGAAGGCCACGAAAGCAGCTAAGGGGTTTATACCCCTTTGGCCCCGGGAGGTTTGCGCAAAGGGGGAGCTAGCGTATGTTAGGGGTTTCCCTCTGAGGAATAAAAAACCCGGGGTGGCTTTTTGCGACAAAAAATTTTATACAAGCTATTGCGTTTATCGGGAGGCCCGCCTACATTTTTTAATAGACAATCATTTATGAAAATTTTGGGTGAAACGCTTGTGGGAAAAAATCTTAGCCTTTTATGGCTAAAAAAAATTCCCTGGAAACCCCCGGGCATTACAAGCCTGAGGCCCAAACCCGGGTGGGAGGTTTTTTCCAAAAACCAAACAGGGGGCGGAAAAGTTTTTGGGGTTTTTCTATGCAGATTCCCGTACGGGGTGTTTCCCACGTTTTTTTTTTGAGACGGGAAATTTAGGGAAAATTTGCCCAAAATTTGGCGATACCCCCCCTCACAGGGGAGCAACAATTTTCCGTGTTGGGAAACCCCTTTTTTTCCCGAGGGGTTTCAGGTGGGCCCCTTGCCTCCTTTAAAAAAGCAAATTCCTGGAACGGGTGGGTTACCCATTGAGTTTTTCAAACAAAATTCCCAAAAATTTCTTTGGCCCCCCAATACTTAAAATTGTTCAATTTAGGAAAAGGAGGCGGGAAGTTTTCCCAGCCTCAAGAGGGAAAACAAAGATTGTAGTTAAACCCTAAAACCTGGCCGGGATTTCCTGAACTGTTTCATCTACAGAAAAGATATTTTCTCACCAGACCCGATTTTTAAGATACTGGCCAAGGGTTTTTGGCCAAATTTGCCTAAATTTCCCTTAACCCTCCCTTGTTCAAGAGGATCAGGGAAGGGTTTTATGCCCGGGTAAAAACACGGCCAAAGAATTTTGCGCCGGGTCTTCATGAAAAAATGCAGGTTCCCCACTCGAATTTTGGGGGGCCAGGATATTAGTTTCCCCAGACACAAAAAAGGGGTTTTTTTTAATCTGTGGAATGGAAATTTCCTGTGGTTGGGTTTTTTTCAGAGGTTTGGTTTTTTTCCATCTTTTATTTCCCGGGTCAAACTTCTATATTATTAAACCAAATCGCCCCAAAATTAGAAGGGGAACGCCTAAAATCGGACTCACTATCCTTGCGTTTTGGGGTTTCGACAGGGGTGCCCTCTGTCGCCCCTTCTGTTTGTTTTTGGACATTTTTGGGCCCTTTTGCCCGCTCGTATACGAGAAGACGCGGGAATTTTTAAATTTGGGGTTTTAGGGTGGGGGTTTTCTACATGGGGAAAATAAACCTATACGAGATGATGCTTTTTTTGTTTCTTGCGAGATGGGGAACATCACTTCCCAGAGCCTTAGAAGTAGTGATATATTTGGGCCCGTAAATCTGGACTACAGGTTAATATTGAAAAATCCCCCTTTATGCCCTTGGACTCTTTTGCCCCCCCCAGCAGAAACCCCGGGCTCTTTTCACTGCGGGGGCATCTCAGATAACATACCTGGGAAACAATGTATTAGATCCCTAAAGGAATTCAAAGACCCAATTTTGTCCACTTTTAGCCTAAAACCTTTGCAACAGAATCCAAGGGGGGGTAAATTTACCCTGTCATTTATGGTAAAGGGTTAAACTTGGTTTAAAGATGTTTTTTATTCCCTAAAATCCTGTATGTCCCTTTTTCAGTCTCCAATATATCTCAATTTCCCCTTGTATTTAGGGTTTAAATTCTATCCTGCTCTCCTTAAATTTTGGAAAAAGTGGTTTGGGCCCCCCCAATGTCCTTAATGTCCTACAGCCACCCTGGGAACAGGGGGGCGTTCCTTCCCCGACCTGAGGGGAAAATTTCTACTGGGCGGCTAAATCTCCCCCTTGGTTAGGGTGGGGGGAAGTGATCTCCCAAGGGTTATGGAGCTACTAATTAAAAACCTTTTGGGTCCCCGGGATACATACACCCCCTTTTAAATTTTTCTTTTTAGCAAATCTTGACCCATCCACTGCCTTTAGGGTCCCTCCAAATTCCCCAAGCGTTTTCTTTTAATTTTGGAAAAGGGTGGGAAAAACTTATACTATCAATCAGGGTAGATGCCCTATACCCCCCTTTGGAACAATAAAAAATTTTTGCAGGGAAATTTAGCAATTTGGGGGGCTCTTTATGGAAGGGAAAAGGGGGTGATATAATATTCCAATTATATGAAAACTTGAAGCTTAAATCATTTCAGGGTTTAAGGCCCGGGAAGTAGATATTTCCCAACACGCATTTTTTCCCCCTATCTTCCTAAAAACCACGCCCTACATTAAAGCAATTTCCCCAAAGAATCAAATTTCTCTTTCCCAGACTTTCCCATTACCACCCCTTTTCTTTATCCCCCCACCAAAAAGGCCTTTTAAAATGGGTTTCCTTGCCCCGACTACTGAAAAAAAAAGTTGGGGGGGCCCATTCCGAGGGAAGAAGAGTAAATTTGGGAAGGGGGGCGTGGGGGCCAAAAAACAAAGGGCCAAAGGGGTGTGCCTTGGGGACCCCCCAATTTTTTTTTCCCCCAAAAAATGGGGAAAAAGTTTAACCCCAATGTACATATTTTCACCCAAACAAAACTATCCAAATACACCCCTTGGCATAAATTCAGACCGGAAAATTTCCCGTCTCTGTCCGAAAATTTCTTTTTTTCAAGGGGACCTTTTTCCACTTTTCTTTTGGGCTTGCCCCATGATCCAAGGCTTTTGGGGAAAAAATCCTTTGGTTCTTGTTTTATTGAATGGGCTGCCCGGTTGGGGGGGTTTTAATGACCCCAAAAAATTTGCCATTATTTTGGATCCAGGGGGATCACCCGGGCCCCGGTTTACCCGCCATGCCTCACTGGGAAATTCTTTTTATTTCTAGGGAAAAAACCCTAGTCGGGCATTGGATGTCCCCTTATAATTTCCCGGACTAAGGATTGGATAAAATCTGTAAATGCCCCATCCCCTTTTTAAAAAAAATTTTTTACCTAAATCGTGGGGGCCCAGAAAAAATTTGTTAGGGTTGGGGGGGGACTGGATTGACTTCCCCCATACCGGGGTTTGGCCATTCCTTATGTCATTAGAAGGGGAATTTAAAAGAGTCTGTTGATGGCCCTGGGTTAGGGCCCATTTTACCCCCTTTGAATTTTCCGAGCGGGTTTTTTTGTGATCCTACGCCCCTTTTACAGACCTCTTATGGGGTTTATGGTGTTCGCACGAAAAGTTTTTTTTTAAAGGATTTCACACACAAAACAATTCTTTTAAATTAGAAAGGGTTTTATTGTTTTTGGGGTTTGGGTTTTTTATACCGTTAGTTTTTTTGTATTATCCCGAAAACTTTTTTATGCTTTGGAATTTCCTTTAATATCTTATGCTTGCATCGTTTTTCGTACTTAAAATTTTTTTATTTAACCCTTTAAATTGGATGATTAAATTGAATGACGAAATTATTTGTCTGTATTTGTTTTTTCATATATGCACTCCTTTATGATGCTGTATTTCCTGCATATTTCTTAAATAAACTTAATTTTGGTTTAAAATAAATGGGGTCTCTATGGGGGTGTTGTCTATATTTTGACATCTGATGACATGTGCAAACCTAAGATGGAGACTGAAAAAAAATATAACAAAAAGGAAACTCCCAAAATCCAATAGCAGCTTCTTCATTTCTGAGGCCTGTGTTTCAGTCAAGTAGTCTACTATGGAAAAAAAATGGGATATTAAAAAAGTAGAATTGACTAAATAAATAATAAGTTGCATTTCTCTGATAAAACCTCCAGTGTCAAAAAATAAAATAAAATGAAAACAATAGAAACAAAATCTGCAAGACAAATTTTTTTTTTATATAAACCTCCACTATGCTTAAGTTCCTGTGACACACCTATGGGTTAACAAATTTCCTAAATGCAATTTTGAACACTTTGGGGTGTGCAGTTTAAAATGATTTATGTGGATGTCTAACACAGAGGTCCCTCAAAGATATATCAGAACCAAACTGGTACCTAAAGAAATCCAATTTGGAAGTGTTGTGAATTTAAAAAATTGCTGCTAAATTTATCAACCTTCTAATGTCCTTAAAAAATTAAATCATAATTAACAAATGACACAAATATAAAGGAGACTCAGGGTAAATGTTGTGTGGTGAGATAATCTGTTTTGAAATCAGTGACATTCAATATTTGAATATTGCTATTATTTAAAAATGTGAGCTTTCAATATTGACAAAAGCAAAACTAACAATCAAAATTTACCCCTAACTAAGTTCATTGTGTCCTGGCAAAATCTCAGATTCAGTTGGATATGTAAATGCATTCCGGAGATATTCGCACATAAAGTGACGCATGGCAGATGTGAATAATAGTGTTGGGTCCTTAGATCCAAAACAGGCTTGGTCTTTATGTGAATAATACTTGATCTATGAAGAAGTGTTGACCATTACAAGTCCTGTTATCTGCACATCATAGAGAGAACTCCGGCCTCTTGTTTGGTCAGTAAAATATCTCCAGATTTGGTTTGTGTCTTTTCACCTTTTCTAAAGCTTTCTTCTCCTCTTCAGACAATTCATTTGAATATATTCTAGAAACACAAAAAGAGGCCCCAGTATTAGTGACTGTGTATGGTAAGGATTCTCTCATGGCCTCAGATTAGTCAGGGAATTGATTGGTCTGAGGATACAATCTGTACAATCTTGTGTTCTCCAGACCTGGTGACACTGGGGGATTTATTCATACAATGACCCACATCTCCTGAAAACACATGACTCTTCTATGGACACTTGTATCAGTCACCACTTGTGTCTGTAATTGGTGGTGCAGATTTCAGTTTTTTCTGGCACTTTTTTTTTGTATAGAAACCTGGTGATGAGTTATGACGGCTACAACCTGGTGATGAGTTATGATGACTACAACCTGGTGATGAGTTATGATGATGACTACAACCTGGTGATGAGTTATAATGACTACAGCCTTGTGATGAGTTATGATTAGAGATGGGCAAATTTCTCAAAATTTCGATTCGCCGACTTCACCGAATTTCCCCCAAAAATTATTTCAGGAAGAATCGCATTAAAAAACAGCTATTTCCTGGCTGCAGAGAGCCTATAGAGTGCTGTAGAACATTGTGCCATGCTTAAATATGCAGAGGGAGCTTGGTTTGGTCTTCATACAATGCTGGGTTTTAGTATGACATGCATATAACAGCCGCCGCTCTTATAATTGCCTCACTCGAAAATTCCCTGGGCACTTACAGGGGCAAAACTGACCAAAAATCTGAAGCAGGAATGCAGCCTGATAAAGTCATGGCAGCAGCAGCTGGAAAAAAAAAAGCTGAGGGCTAAGATCCTGCAATAGCGTCAAAGAACACAGTAGTATGTTATTGGAGCCAGCACAGGTCTCAGCACAGTAAGGGGACATCACAGCAGGGGTCACTCCATGAGGCCAGTGCTTAAAACCGTCACAGAGTATGACAGAACCTGTTCTGTTAAACGGTGATACATGTAGAGGCCCCCCGAATGAGTGGAGAGGGTGTTGTCAGTAATTTTGCATTGACGTCTCTGATCATTTTGCCCTTCCTTTCATCTGTCAGTGTCCACTTTCAATCGGTCAATAATCCATCAGTATTGCTAAGGCCAAAAACAAACAAGAGTTGATCCAAAACAGAGATGACCAGTAAATGGGATATTTGCATGTCTTCTGTGTTCTGTATCCACTCCTGCTTTTGGCTAGACAATCCTTTTCCCTCCCATTCCTTTTGACAAGTGAAAACAAGGGGAAAACCAAACATAGAGTGGTGAGGGTGGAAACAACATTTGGAAACCACAGGGTGTTCCAGTGAAAAAGTGGTCACTTGGGAGCAGCATGAGTAGGTGACAGAGTGGCACAATGACAAATTCTGTAGGTGGCAGCAACATCAGGAGCCCACAAAATGGCACAATGATACCGTGTGGAGATGATGTCATCAACAGCAGCAGCATGAGGCCAGACAGTGGCACAATGACAAATTCTGGAGGTGGCACAAACAGGAGTAGGCCACAGAGTGGCAAAATGACAGAGTGTGGAGGTCATGGCAGCAGCAGCATGAGGTCATAGAGTGCCATAATAACAGGTTGTGGAGATTACGGCAGCAGCAACAACAGCAGCAGCGTGAGGTCATAGAGTGGCACAATGACAGAGTGTGGAGGTCACGGCACCAGCAACAGCAGCAGCAGCAGCGTGAGGTCATAGAGTGGCACAATGACAGAGTGTGGAGGTGGGTGGCAATACCAGTCCTTGGTAAAGATGGTGGTAGGCAGATGGAGAAACTGGCAACAGATGTGTGGCATCAGCCATGTGGCGGCGTCAGAATAGTGGCTGAGGCCGCTGCCTCGGTGAGCCCCTGTGCCGCTACTTTCTTGGACCTGCGAAGAGGGTCGTCGAACCCGTGGCCATTTGGCTCCCGACCTCACACTGCTGCTACCCTGCTGACTTACGGCCACACTACTGACTTGCTGGCTGCACCACTGCCTGACGCACAGGCTGATGTCCTCTCCTTCTGACGATGATGAAACCCCCTCTCCACCCGGCTCCCAAGTGTGGTCGGCTACATCATCATTGATTATTGTTGGATCTTCACTGCTGTCCTCCTCAATGGTCTTGGAATGCAGAGGCTGACCTCTCAAAACATGACCTCCCATGCCACTCTCCACATCCATACTTTGCCGCCTACTGCAAGAAACAGGGGCCCCATTTCTTCGCTGCCAAGTAGCTGCTGACTGTCCTCCTCAAATTGTTCATCCTCGCTGTAGAGTGGCGCTGAGCACAGACCACATAGTAGACTCTGGCTGAGGGAACTGGACGGGAAAGAGGCGGGTTGAAGACAGGTGAGGGCCGCTGACCCGCTCCCAGGCCATGCCAACTAAGCGTTGTGTCTGACGTTCCCATATACTCTTGGCTGGGGTTATCAGATGTCATCTGGGAGGAAGTGGATGACCTAGTCAACCAATCAAGTACCCTTGGGTTGCTGGTCAACACAGGGCCGCTAGATGAAACCGGCAGTTATGGCCTCACCGACTCACCCCTGCTGTGACCTGGGCCAGCTCCAGGAATGTTTTTGCCACTGCCACTCGCATGTGAAGAGCCTGCCAACTCTCTGTCTGACATACTGTTTGTTCAAAAAGGTACAGACTCTGTTTAATGAAGATATCTGTATATGATAAATACACACCCTGTATTTGACTCCAAATGAACCCACTAACAGACTTGGGTAACCCTTGGATATAAAGTGTGCTCTAGAAATCACGAGGAAAAATTTAGTTGTGTAAAACCACTAACAGGCTTAGTTAACCCTTGGATATTCAATGCACTCCAGAAATGACCAGATGGAATTAAAATGTATATGGGGCAGAATTAGACCCATTTTGGACTTGAATTACAATAACCCACAAACTGAATCAAAATTATTATGGAAGAGAAGCAGTCTCTGATAAAAGCAGTGACACCCCCCTCACCTCCCCCAATCGCTGTTGAAATCAATCTCCTTTGTGTGAGATCTCTGCTGTTGCTACTGCAAC
The DNA here is from genome assembly GCA_025379985.1 of Phyllomedusa bahiana. Classification (NCBI taxonomy): domain Eukaryota; kingdom Metazoa; phylum Chordata; class Amphibia; order Anura; family Hylidae; genus Phyllomedusa; species Phyllomedusa bahiana. Next base: position 45,235 of record JAODAL010019785.1, on the reverse strand, counting down.
AGCCCCTTATGTCAGGGCACAACGAGAGGAATGTGAGAAGCGTGGGTGCCGTCGGTACTTATAGTGTTGTGACATCACAGAAGCCCGCCGGTCTCTGATTGCTTTATCTCTGCAAATGTCATTTAGGGTCTTCCTTTCTTCCTCCCAGAGTTCTCTTCCCCATGTTACGTCATGTGCTTTTGGCCTTTTTAGCAATACAAAACATCCTTTGTTCCCGTGACTTACTCCAGACTTCTATTTCGCACAGCACCAAAGTTTTCCTGAAATTCTAAACGAAGTCCACTTCACTAGAATCAATTCGCCCATCTCTATATATACTGAACTGAAGAACCTATTTAGTACCTCATCCTTCTCCAGGTCCCCAGTGACCAGGTCCCCATTACAGTTTTTTAAGGGTTCTACATGATCCAACTTAGGCTTTTTGGTATTTATATGCTTAAAGAATTTCTTGGAAGTAGTCTTGCTGTCCTTGGCCACCTGCCTTTCATTTTGTATCTTAGCTGCTTTTATCACTTTTTACAGATTTTATTAAGCTCTTTGTAACTTTCAAAGGCTGATCCCGACCCCTCTGACATATATTTTTAAATGCCCATTTTATTATTTATTGCCCTTTTAACAGAAGGTAGAAGCCATGTTGGATTTAGTTATAATCGCCTATACTTCTTACCCATGGGAATACATTTTGCTATAAATTTCCCCAAAGTATATTTAAAGCTCTCCCATTTGGCTTCTACATCCCTATTCACTAGTAGCTGCTCCCAGTCTAGGCCCTGTATTGTGTCCCTCAATAAGGAAAATTTGGCCCTTTTAAAATTAAATGTTTTTGCCCTCCCACCCTGTGTTTCTTTTTTCCAGTTTACACTAAAAATAATTATACTGTGGTCACTGTTACCTAGATTTTCAGAAACAGTGACTGCTCCAACAAGTTTTTCTTTGTTAGAAATTACCAGATCCAACAGAGCATCACTTCTAGTGGGATCCTCCACAAACTGCCCATAAAATTATATTGTTACAGATTGAGAAAGTTCCTTCCCTTTTCAGTTGATGCAGAGCCATGACCCCAGTAAATGCCTGGGTAATTAAAGTCACCCATTACTACCACCGTAACTGACTGTGCTGCCTGCACCATTTGATTATGCACCTGTTCTTCTATCTCCTCAGTGATGTTCAGGGGTCTATAGATTACACCAAAAATAACTTTTTTCTGCATTAACCCATCCTTGTGTTTCCACCCATGTTTCCACATCTTCAGCAAATTCATCCTCTATTTCCTCTTACACATTTGCCTTCATATCACTCCTTACATACAGACACACTTCTCCTCGTTCTCTTGTTTGCTCTGACCTTCCTAAAGAGATTAAAACCTTGAAGGTTGACATCCCAATCATGCGAGTAATCCAGCCATGTTTCAGCAATACCAACCACATCAATCTGCTCCTCTAGAACTAGCACCTCAAGCTCCCCCAATTTTGGCTACTAGACTTCTGGAATTTGTGAATATACATTTCCCTTCCAGTTTTACACTTTCTGCCAACGGTATGGAATTATATCTAACACATTCATTAGACGGCATTGGATCATATCTTACCCGATCAGTAGACAGCATGGGATTAAACATTACCCGTTCAGATGACGAAATGGAATTATACATCTCTCCTTTGGAAGGGGAACATCTCTCCTTGAGGAGAGCACCGAACGAACGGCATGTAGAGATTTGTTTTGCCTTTTCGCACTCTAGGAAGCATCTGCATATCACAAGGCATTATGGGAAAGGGGCTGAGAAGCCCACAGCGCCCTCTGTTGGATGTAACAAATCCTCAATTTTCTTTTGACCTACTAGGTCTTGAGAAAGCAAAAAGGATTTTAGCCAAGCCAGTATCTCTCCTCTGCAGACAATGCATCAGCGTTATTAATTACCCTCAGTGTTACATTTTGCTCCTCCAGATCAATAATTTGAGCTTCTAGAGTAGCAACATGTTCACAGATGTCCCAGCGGTATTCACCATGGACCTCTCCAGTAGTACATACATATGGAAGACTGTGCACTGGCGAAAATTGACAGTGAAGCTGTCTATTATCCCGGTACAACAGCAATGAAGATTAAAAAATAAAATTTTATTTAGATTAAATTAATAAATAAATAAATAACGTTTGTTTAGTTACCGGTTTTTCACTCCTGATTTTCCCTCCATTTTTGTTTTTTTTATCTCCCACTCCGTTTATCCACTCAGTGAAGAAAGCTTAGGAGCAAGCTCTGAAGAGTCCTGCAATGGAATTTATATCACCTGACACCAGTTAACCCCTCCCCCATTGAGGTGCCCCTCAGATCCTGGAAGATACACCACAGGTCCTGGCAATTACACCATAGGTGATTACAACAGAAATAAAAATGATCTTTAAAATGTGTCAGTAGTTCTAACACAAGCTGCAAAAGACAAGAACCTTGCTACAATCTATATGTAGCCACTCACCCAATCCTCTAGTTTTCTAACTCCCACTTTGTTTACCCACTCAATGAAGCAAGCATAGTTTAAAATTCAACTTTGAGGAGACATACAACTTCCCACTTATTAGAAATAATCCAATATTAAAATATTTAGTGTAAACATTTTGAAAGTACAGTAATAAGGCACAAAAAACAGAGACCAAGAGTGCTTTACTAATTAGGTGGGACTATGTCCAGTATCATTGCACAGTTGTTGTTAATTGCTTTCCAGCCAGACAAGAGCTGCTGCTGGTGTGTCAAAGAGGTGTATAGACCCCAAAGCTGTCACTCTGAATTTTGTTGCATAAAGCATGGAGTATTTGGTATTTAAAGCTCTATGACTTTTTTATGGACAGAAACTAGGCTCTTCTTCGAACTTCAGTAGAAAAAGTCAGGAACAATTAGACTTTGTTATTGGCAAGGATTAGAGCTGAGTGCTCATGTGCTGCATGTAATACATTGTCCCTGTCCTAAAAATTAAGTAGCTTGAGCAGAATGGGAAATAGGGGACATCTGGTGGAGAAGGTTGGGTGAGATCTCTGTGCGCCAACTCAATAGGAAAGAATGGCGATAGCATTTCACTTTCCATGTCCTTTTGAAGCCAGGATTCAAAAATGCAAAAAACCACAACCCTCTACCCTCTCAGGCATACTTCTCCAGCCTGGAAGCTGCATTCCCTATGCATACTCCGCGTGGTGGTGGTGATCTGGGCTGCTGTGCTGGTGCCATATTAGGAATTCTGCTCCCTGCCCCAACCAGCTCTTTATGGTCCTGCTTCAGAATGTTATTTTGCAGAATGTTGCCTCAGTCCTCCGGTCACCTTCTCCAAATAATGCTGAGTGCTAGGATCACATTTTTGCTTCAGGTAGTTTTATACAAGATACAAAGAAGGATGCAGCGTGGGACCTCTAAAGCACGCACCCTCTCACATCCTCCATCAGGCCCCTCCCTCTCAGAGGTAATGGATTATTTATAGAAATTTAGCTACATTCAAAGTCTTCTCTGGATTCAGTTGTTAATCCCTTAATGCTACAGCAATATTTTTTGTTATAGTTTTTCCACATCGCCTTCCTCGAGCCTTAACATTTTTAATGGACATATAAAAGCTTTTGACAAGAGTGCGGCCGCCATATCTGTGTGAAGAGGAGTCCCTGAGCTCATGACAGAGAAGTGATGTAAAGAGAAGAGACAGTGAGAGATTAACGGAGATGTCACATATCAAGATGCAGGCAGCAGTTTATCTCATAGAACAATGGTGCGGAGCATAAAATAGAATAAAATCAATTTATACCTTGTCCCCACATGTCTCCGTCCTGTGCATATCTCTTATACTCACCGTAGGTCCAATATTCCACAGGCCGGACTGGACAGAGATTCCATCAAGTCACTGAAGTGAGGACCAGACAGACGGTTATCAGACAGGTCAAGTGTTTTCAGGGACCGGTTATTCCTTATTCCAGATGCCAACTGGGTGCAGGCCGTGTCTGATAGATGATTATTTCTCAAACTGTAAGAAAAAGAAGATGAGATGTGGGTGACGCGTCCACAGAGCATTAGTATAAAACCTGTAGATTGTGAATGTGGAGGAAAATGTCCCCGGCTGTTAGTAACATCCATAAATGTCATCACTAGAAGCCACCTCTTGTGTGTGGTGGACGTCAGGAATGCTGGCAGCTATAGGATATGTCCTCTAACCCCTAATCCATGGTCTAGAAATACAGAATCCGTGAATAATGTACTCACTTTATGGCCTGTCATAAATCAGTGATGATTTCAGCACATGGAGTCAACAATAGTCATAAAGCTGGATGGAGGAATTCATGTCACCAGTCATCAGCTGCTGAGAACCCTCCTTCCTCCACTGCCTATTGTAGCTCTGTGGCCACCGTTTCCTCCATTCACCTCCTGTCCTCACCTCATTACATGTCACATGTGACTCTGCGTTCAATTAGTCAATGACTTAGGCTGGCCATACGCATTACATAGCAGTCAGTCCAGTGCTCGTCCTAGTGTGGATATCTTGTGGATGGCGAAATGGGAGTACACCATGGCCAGAAGAGGTTTAACTTCAATCAAAACCCAAGAATCAGGCAATTACACCCGCTCCCAGCAGAGACATAGGCCTCCGTGGGTGGACCAGCCACTCAAGGGTTCTTCAATGGTCGACTAGGTCATCCACTTCTACCCAGATGACAACTGACAACCCCAGCCAAGAGTCGGTGGGAAGTCAGACATAACCCTTAATTAGCATGGCCCGGGAGCAGGTCAGCGGCCCTCACCTGTCCTCAACCTACCTCTGTCCTGTTCGGTTCCCTCAGCCAGAGATCTTCTATGTGGTCTGGGCTCAGCACCACTATACTAGACGAACTCTTTGAGGACAGTCAGCAGTTACTTGGCAGCGAAGAGGTGAGGCAGACATCCACTGCTTCTTGCAGTAGGCGGGAAAGTATTGATAGGGAGAGTGGCACGGGAGGTTATGTTGTAAACAATCAGGCTCTGCATATTGAGACTGTTGAAGAGAATAGCAGTGACGGGCAAATACAAATCGATGACAATGTAGCCAATCGCACTTCGGAGCCGGGTGCAGCAAGGGCTTCATCATCATCGTCGAGAGAAGAGCGTGTCAGCTTGCGCCTCAGGCAGCTGTGCAGCCAGCAAGTCGGTAGTGTGGCCATGAGTCAGCAGGGTGGCAGCAGTACGAGGTCAGGAGTCAAAGGACTACAGGGTAGAAAACCCGCTTCGAAGGTCCAAGAAAGTAGCAGCACAGGGGCTCAGCGAGGCAGCAGCGGTAGTAGTCTCTCAGTGCGGAGCGTAGGCGGTAAAATCAGCTACTCGGCGGTGTAGCAATTCTTTGCTAAGACACCGGAGGAGCCGAATATGGGTATATGTAGAATCTGTGGGCAGAAAGTGAAGCGTGGCCAGGGAGGTAACGTTGGCTCCACAGCCCTGCGTCAACACATGCAGCATCACCATTCGGTGGCCTGGGAGAAATGTGTCTCAGATGTGGTGGTCCATCCTGCCTCCGTAGCAACAGCAGCAGTAGCGTCCAGTGGCACGCATGGCATTTCAGCCAGTCAAGGCTCCACCACCTCTGCAGAAGGGAGCTGTTTCTCTTTGCCATCATCTCCCAATCCAGATGCACTCTGCCACCCCAGTTAGAAGATCCGCTGGAATACTGGGCAGCCAAACTGGATGTGTGGCCACAACTTGCCGAGTTTGCAGTGAAAAAGGTGTCCTGCCTGGCCAGTAGTGTGGCATCAGAGCGGGTGATCAGTGCGGCGGGGGCCCTCGTTACCCCAAGGAGAACCCGCTTGTCCATGGGAAATGTGGAACGAATGATCTTTGTCAAGATGAATCAGGCGTGGATCGGCCAGGATTTCCACACACCAATGCCTTATGCATCAGATTAGATCAGCCATGACGCCTCACCAAAACTTAGAAAAATTGGTCTGGATTCTAACTACCTGCCTCAGCCACTATTCTGATGCTGCCACCCGCCTGATGCCACACATCTGCTGCCAGTTGCTCCATCTGCCTCCCACCATCTTTACCAGGGACTGAAATTTCCACCCACCTCCTCCTCTGTCATTGTGCCACTCTCTGACCTTATGCTGTTGCTGCTGCTGCTGCTGTCGCCACCTCCACTCTCTGTCATTGTGCCACTCTGTGGGCTCCTGATGTTGCTGCCACCTCCAGAATTTGTCATTGTGCCACTCTCTGACCTCATGCTGCAGCTGTTGATGCTGTCACCTCTACACTGTGTCATTGTGCCACTCTGTGGGCTCCTGTTGTTGCCTCCATCTCCAGAATTTGTAATTGTGCCACTCTGTGGCCTACTCATGCTGCTGCCAACTTGCCGCTGTCTCACTGGAATACCCTGTGGTTTCCTAATGCTGTTTCTACCCTCCTCCACTCTATGACATTGCCACTATGTTTGGTTTTTAATTATATATAGAAACAAATGACACCAGCGCTGACTCTTCTATATGTCTCCCAACTCAATGTAGCAATTTTTCCAGAAAATAGAATAGCTCAACAATCACTATTGATTAAAGCAATGGTGAACACCTGATCCAAGTGGTTAGTCCACAATCGGCTCTTCTACCCTAATCAACTAAAGGTCATAATAAAATACACATCAAAGCACCAAAAATTACAAGAACTCTTGTAACGTACCTAAAAGCTCTTTCCATAAACTGCATCCGATCGTATGATATCCACAGCGATCCACTTCACTGACAAAGTAAGAAATGGAACGTTCGCGTTCGAATTAACCAAGCGCTCCGACCGGCAGCGCTTAGATATCCAACACATAAAAACTAACTGGCAGACTAAGGTGACGTCACCTAGACTACAGAGGCTTGTCCAATATAAAAATACCAACGCATTTTGGAAGAAATCACGGCTTCCTTCATCAGGGCTGCATTCTTGTAATTTTTGTTGCTTTTATGTGTATTTTATAATGACCTTTAGTTGTGAGATACGGAGTTGATTAGGGTAGAAGAGCCGATTGTGGACTAACCACTTGGATCAGGTGTTCACCATTGCTTTAATCAATAGTGATTGTTGAGCTATTCTATTTTCTGGAAAGTTGCTACATTGAGTTGGGAGACATATAGAAGAGTTAGCACTGGTGTCATTTGTTTCTATATATAATTGGTAATTAAAGTTTGGGAACAGGCAGAGTAATCCCTTGACATTTTTTCAGCAGCTCTCTCTTATATTGGCGCTTGTGCTTTATACTTTTTACTATTTGTTTGGTTTTCCCCTTCTTTTCACCTGTCAGAAAGAATGGTAAGGATCAGGATTGTCTTGCCAAAAGCAGGAGTGGATAGAGAACACAGAAAACATGCAAATATCCCATTTACTGCTCATCTCTGTTTTGGATCAACTCCTGTTTGTTTTTGGCTTTAGCAATACTGATGGATTATTGAACAATTGAAAGCAGACACTGACGGATCAAAAGAAGGGCAAAATGATCAGTGACATCAACGAAAAATTACTGCCGACACCCTCTCCACTCATTCGGGGGCCTCTACATGTATCAGCATTTAACAGAACAGGTTCTGTCATATTCTGTGGAATCATCTGGTGATGGTGTAAAGCTCTGTCCTTGTGGAGTGACCCCTGCTGTGACATCCGTTCACTGTGCTGCGACCTGTGCCAGCTCCAGGAACCTACTATTGTGTTCTTTGATGCTATTGTAGTATCTTAGCCCTTAGCTCGGTTCTATCCAGCTAGTGCTGAGCGATTACGTTGCCCATCGACATCGGTCGATGGTCGATAGCCGACCATCATCGACAAGATATTCGATGGTCGATGATATATTATGATCGATGACCATTAAAGTCTATGGGAGAGCAACAACACCTTCATTCTTACACCCAAACGGGGCTGGAGAAGCTGGAATTAACATCCACAACAGTCAAATGGATACGTGCTACATCTTAGGCAACACACTTAGGTTATAAAAGCCACAGAAAAAAAATCATAGACCATTAACTATCCCTGTCTCGCACCACAGCATGACCCCTAAACCTGCATCACCCACAAATTAAAAAGTGTCAGAAGGCAGTATGATTTGAACCATCATTTTACTTGAACTGGACATTGAATATCCCTGTCCTGGAACGCAGCATGAGCCCCAAACCTGCATGACCCCCAGATTTAAAAAGTGCCATAAAAAGTATTCTTTCAACAACCATTTTATAGTCACTGGACATAGACTATCCCTGTCCTGGGCCACAGCATGAGCCCCAAACCTGCATGACCCCAGATTAAAAAGTGCCGGGAAAAGGAGTCTTTCAACCACCATTTTAGTTTCACTGGACATTGACTATACCTGTCCTGGGCCACAGCATGAGCCCCAAACCTGCATGACCCCAGATTAAAAAGTGCCAGAAAAAGGAGTCTTTGAACCACCATTTTAGTTTCACTGGACATAGACTATCCCTGTCCTGGGCCACAGCATGAGCCCCAAACCTGCATGACCCCAGATTAAAAAGTGCCGGGAAAAGGAGTCTTTCAACCACCATTTTAGTTTCACTGGACATTGACTATACCTGTCCTGGGCCACAGCATGAGAGCCAAACCTGCATAACCCCAGATTAAAAAGTGCCGGAAAAAGGAGTCTTTCAACCACCATTTTAGTTTCACTGGACACTGACTATCCCTGTCCTGGGCCACAGCATGAGCCCCAAACCTGCATGACCCCAGATTAAAAAGTGCCGGAAAAAGGAGTCTTTCAACCACCATTTTAGTTTCACTGGACATTGACTATACCTGTCCTGGGCCACAGCATGAGCCCCAAACCTGCATGACCCCAGATTAAAAAGTTCCGGAAAAAGGAGTCTTTCAACCACCATTTTAGTTGAACTGGACATTGACTAAACCTGTCCGGGGCCACAGCTGCCCCCCCAAAACTGCATGCCCCCCAGTTTAAAAAAGTGCCGGAAAAAGGAGTCTTTGAACCCCATTTTAGTTTCACGGACATGCTACCCTTTTTTTCGGGCCACAACAGACCCCAAATCATGAACCCCCAGATTAAAAAAAGTGCCGGAAAAAGAGTCTTCAACACCATTTTATTTTCACTGGACATATACGTCCTGTCCTGGGTCCCCCCGTTTCCCCCTCCTTATATGCGGACCAATTGAGCTTCCTTGGAAATATGGGGGTTAACCTTCTTTCACGCAGGTCCCCCTTTTTTTTGGGGCTTTCTTTTTCTCATTTTACTCAACGGCTGGGGGAAATTGCTCGCTTTGTTCTCTGTCCGTGCCCCATACCCTGTCCCCTGAATAACCACATCGGGTTAAGTTTTCCTGACCTCCCTTGAAATTAAAGGGAAATTTTTTTTTCCACTATTTTGTACACAAGTTTTTTTGAGTTTAATTCCAAAAACACTTTTTTAAAATGGGATGGAATCCCACCTGTCTTTTTTTTCTTTTTTAATTTATTAAAAAGGGTTTCTCAAAAAAGGGGGTTGATAGTATTTAAAGATCTTGCAAAAAAAAGCTTTTGAATTGTGCCCTTTTAACAGTGTCCTACCTTTTCCCTGTTTCTGACAGCACCATCACCCGTGACCCAATTTGGAAAATTGTGAAGAACAAATGTCTGTTAGAAAAACATTTTTTTTTATAATAGGACCTTTTATATCAGCATGTCCAGCAAAATCCCCCCAAAAATTTCAAAGCATGAACCTTGAGCCATTTGGGAAAATTGTGAAGAACAAATGTCTGTTAGAAACAACTTTTTTTATAATAGGACCTGTATGTGCGCTGTCCAGAAAAAAAGCCCCCAAAAATTCAAAGCAGCCCTTTTACCCACTTTGGACTTTTTTTTGTGAAAAACAAATGTTGTTAGAAATAACTTTTTTTTATAAGGGGACCTTAGTATTGCTGCATTTAAAAGCACATGCCCCAAAAAATTATAAAAATGACTTCTCACCACTGTTAAAAATTGTGAGGAGAAATGCCACTTAGAACCCTTTTCTTTTCCCAAAAGGGAACCCATGATTATTGCGTATCTCACAGTAACATACCCCAAAAAATTAAAATTGACTTCCGCCACTTTTAAAATTTTGTTGGGGGAAAAAAGCCACTTGGAACCCACATTTCTTTTCCCAAAGGACCATAATTATAGCATCTCACAGCAACATGACCTCAAAACCTTTGACACCGAAAAACTTCTAAAGATAAAGTGAGTAAATGGAATACGGGTTGTCATGAAAACCTTGCTGTCTTTTACATCTCCTCACAAAAAAAACCACAAAATGAACTGTTGGGAAAAAAAATAAAATTGCAGTAAGAAATGATCATTTTAAAAAAAGTTTTCAAGGACCATTTCTTTTTTGAAGGGAATGTGAAAAAGACCGGGCAACAAAATCGGTGCCCTGGAAATTTGGGGGGCCACAATATAATCAAGATCCTTCCGTTTCATCTATGAAAGTAAAACATCCACATTATCTGTGGAAAGCCGGGGATGCGTTTGTTGTAAGACCCTCCATGTGCTGAAGCCGCTCGATATGCCCCGGGGGCTGCGGGGCAGGACAACACCTTAGGGCGTGGCGAGTGAGCTGGGGCCCCCATTCGTCCCATTGTGGATACCCAGAAGTCTATTGTCCGGAACCATACAAAAACATCGGTGTTGAGACCAGATAGTCGTGCACCAGATTTTAAGCTGATCTTTTGGGGTTTTGGATGTGTGCCCTGCATTCAGCTTTTGGTGAGGTGGAAATAAAGTTTGCCAAGGTCACCCTTTTTTGGCTTCTGCCCCCCTTGCCGGGCTGCTGCTACGGCATTTTGGCACTCTATGCTGTCACGTCGCGATGTTGTTCCACCGTGACATTTGGGGAAAGGGAAAGCGACGAAACAATGTTCCAGTTGATAATCGCGGGTCTCCATTCCTGCTTTTTACTCCTATTTGGGGGGTGGAAGAAAGTGCTGAGTTTGTTTTGTACCGGGGGACCCCGGGAGGGTGGCCACCAAGAATGTTTTTCTTTTGAGGCCCTTTAAATGCGAGATCATTTTGGGGGGAAATGAAAACCAACACTCATTGAGAGATGGAGTTTTGATTTAAGCCCTGGTCGGGGGGGACTAGAAACTGTTTTCCTCATCCCCTCCTCCGCCTAAAATTCGCGCCAACCTCTTTCCAAGGCGGGACGTGGGAAAACGTCAGTTCTGGGAATACCCCTCCTCCCCTCCGTTTCCCTGGGGCACAGCTTCAACCACCCCTGACTTCCCTGGATGATGCACCCGAGAGCTGTGCCCACCTTCACTATCGGGACCCCGAACACCCCAAATAAGCCCGATGAAATTGTGAAACTGCCGGGCCTTGTGGATTTGGGGAGGAAAGGCTCCGTGTCCGCATCTGTTCCTCCCCCTCCGTCCGGCGGGACCTGTTGTTTCAGATGTCCAACATCTTTTCCAAATAAGATCACCACAATGCCATACTGACAAGGGCATTGCCGCACTGCCATTTTTGGGGGCTTCTTCAAAACTGGAAAAGGGTGGTGCGACTCTTTTACCTCCTCCACTCTCGGGGGCTCAAAAACCCCGGGTCCGCACCGCGTCTTGTAGGCCATGTGTCCTTCGTATGCTAATGGCATTGCCGCTTCCACAATCGCTGGAGGCCCCGTGGAGGGGGAATTCCCGCGTGTTGCCACGTCAACATGAATGGTTGACGGGGGGGCCGAGGACGCGCAAACCCGCCAGGGGGGGACGAAGCAGGGGGGAACAGCGGGAAATGCAATTAGACTTGGCCTTCCTCAGCAGGCTCCGACCCGGGTATCTTTTTAAAATTTTTTGGACGAAAGGTTCATACATGTGCCAGGTTTGGGTGTTTTTCCCGCCTCCGATCTTAAGGGGGGGCCAAGATTTCCCCGTTATCCCAAAAACCACCTTTCCTGGCAAAGGGCTTGGCACCACCAGCGCTTTTGTCTCATTGCGGGGCCGTCCACCTCCTACCTGTGGTGGCGGTCTCCAATCAGATTTAAATTTTAACACGGCCTGGTTTCCTGGGCCCGTGATGCCCCCAAAGGACCTTGGGGGGGAAAAAACCCTGCACTTCCCCCGCGGTTTTTTAAAAGCGTGCGCCGACCTGGAGCCACTGTCCCCCCCAGAACATCCCCCAGCCACCCATAGCTTCCAGGAAAAAAGCGGCCTTGCCGTGCTTACTAGTCCATGTTCGGGGGTCAAAGGACTTTTTCCGGCCACAAGCAGAAACACCTTTAAATTTTAGATGACACGTGGCTGGCCAGGGCAGGGGGGGCTTTTCTGGTAAAGAAAGCCTGTCGGCATCTGGTTTGGGGGCAGGGAAGGGCCAAGTGGCGGAACCATCTGGGTTCCCCCCAGACGGAAAGGCACATTCCAAGACCAAAAACCGGGAAGCCCACTTTTAGGGTTTTGGCTTTTTGGGGTGTTTTGGGTTTAAAATGTTTCTTCTTTTCCCAAAACCCGGAAGACAAAGACTGGGCGCAGACTGGCCCTTACGGGGTGCAGGTCACAAACGGCGGAAAGAAGGGGTAGGAGGGTCTCTGGTGGTGCTGGTGGGACTCGGGGGACAGTGGAGGCTGAAGCGGAGGCTGACCCCGATCATGCTCTGAGAGACATGGGCGCTGGGAAAGCTTGGGGGTGGCGGAGGAGAGGGGGAGAAAGGGGTGACAGTGGTTTGGGGCCCACGTCGGTCTGGCCTTTTTTTTGGGAATGTTGCTCCATTTCAACCATGCTTCCTGATGTGACTAGACATGTTGGTGGGGGTTAACCCTAAGGTTTTTGCCTCTACTTAAGTGTTTCGGCAAAGGGGCATATGACATTGCTGGGTGAATCAGAGGCTTTCCAAAGAAGGCCCCGGCTTGGGGGTCCTGGGCCTTTTTTACGGCATAAAGGGGGGGGTTTGCGCTGACCGTGGCTGGCGAATCATACAGTGGACATCTGCGACCCCCCCCTCTCCCTTTTTTTAGGCGGGAACCCGTACTGACACACCCCATCGCTTCCTCCTCGTCCAGTGATAAGCGCTCGCAAGCAAAATTCTCCTGAAAAGACCCTTGGATCCCCAATGTCGTCATCATCATCACAACACAGGGGACTTCGTCGCCTGACATTTTGCATCCAGGAGCTCGGCTACAACAAGAGGGATGCAAGGGTTGCCCGACCGCCCGGGTTTTTCCGATTTTACCGCTTCCTTCTCCTCCTCTGATGGGAAGTAACTGGGGGTCGAGAGAGAAAAATCCCTTTTGGGTTTTTGATTTTAACTGCCTTCTGACCCCCCAACCCCATTTTTCACAAAGGGCTTCAGAAATGGTTATCAACGTGGTGGGGACACATTTTGGGGTGCTTCATGTTGGACATGCTGGTGAGCTGAGCGACATTTTTTGACCGGCTGGGGGGACGAGGAGGGAAGCTGCTGGATCAGGGTTCATTAACCACGAAGGACGATTGGGGACGCTGTTTGTTTTCTGAGATTCACAGGGGCCCGACCCAGTATGACAGGGCCCGCAGTCCGCAACTGACGATCCGTGGCATGGTGTTTTTCGCCGCCTGGAAAAGGGGCACCTTTTCTCTACCTCTACCCCATGTCCTACCCCCTCTTTGCTCGCTTACCACCTAATTTCCCCATGTTCAGAAAAAAAAATCTGAAAAAGGTTGGAAGATTTTTGGGAAATCTTTTATTAAAAGAGGGCAAACCCCAAAGCTTTTCTCAAACCCTAAAATCAAAACAAAATTGCTGGATTAAAATTTAAATGCAAAGAGTCTATAAATAAAGTTTGCTGACCAAAAGTGAAAAAAACACCTTCTGAAATGTAACGGATTTTAAAAGGTATTTTTGGCACCTTTCAATTCACCTGTGGTAACTACAAAATTGCTGTATTCAAATTTAACTGAAAAAGTAGATCTACCAACAAAGCGGGCCCTGCCCAAGTGAAAAAACATGTACGAAATGTTTCGGATAATAAAAGGTATTTTTTGGCACCTATAAATTCACCTGTGGTGACTACAAAATTGCGTATTCAAATTTAACTCAAAGTAATCTATCAACAAAGCTGGCCTGCGCCAAAGTGAAAAAACACGTATCTGAAATGTATTCGGATAAAAAGGTTTTTTTTCACCTTTCAATTCACCTGGTGACTAAAAAAATTTGCGTATTCACTTTTAAGTGAAAGGGTGCCCAATGACAAAGCTTAGTGCGCCAAATAAAAAAAACACTATCTGAAATGTTTCGGATAAAAAAGGTTTTTTGGGCACCTACAACCTGTGCGACACAAAATTGCTGGTTTTCAATTTAACTGCAAGTGGCTATATAACAAACTGAATGGAAAAAAATAAAAAGAACCCCTATCTGAAACGAATACTGATAATAAAAGTGGATTTTTTGCACCTAACAAAGAGACCTCATTTACTAAAAAGATGTGTACCAATAAAGTTCAGGGTGCCCCAAATCCAGGGGAAAAATTTCAATAGATAACTGTTTTAATTTTAAAAAACTATTGCATGCAATGTCCCTCCGGACTTTACCGGGAGATGCTCCTTTAAAATGCCTACCTAACTACAAAAATCTTCCAAAATCTGACTAACAATTGTAAGGATCAAAGCTAACATAGGCTTTCTCTGTGAAGAAATAGAATAAATTTTGCTAGCTGTTTGGGGCACAGGCAGAGCGTAAGTCCCCTGCTTGAGACCGAGAGACACTGATCAGAAAAAGAAATGCGGCTAGTAAAACAGTCATGTGATTTTTTCCAGCCAATCCAACCATACCATCCCATCATACGTCGCACACACACTCACCCTCCTCTTTCGGGAAGCTATTTGCTGGCCCCAAAATGACAGGGAGCGCCGAAAATCCGAAACTTTAAAAGATGATGCACAGATTTTAACCAAATTCGCATGTCAAAATTTCGACACAAAAACTTGCCGATTTCAACTTTGTTAAAAATAAACCTCAAAAACTATTCCATGGGCTGACATACTTTGTCAGGGTGCATTCCCCCCCAGTTATTTTGGTCAGTTTTGCCCCTGTAATGTCCCCGAGAATTGAAGAGTGAAGCGATTCTAAGAGTCGCGTCATGTCGGTCATACAATCAAACATTGTATAAAAACCAAAACCCGCTCCTTATTCTATTTTGGCACAACGTTTTACAACACCCCAAGGGTCTCTGCAGCTATAATAGCTATTTTTTAACACATTCGCCGCAAATAAATTTAGGTCGAAACTATTTTTGTCGGGGAAAATTTAGCAAACTCCGTGAATCAATTTTTTGGAAATTTGCCCCTCCCACTCTTTTTCCCCGGGTCTGTCCCTAATCCTGAAAAAGAATTTTTGGGGGAAAATAAACCAATAAAAATTTAAATTGGGCCCAACATCTCAGGAACAAGGAGGGCAAATGTCTTCTCAAAAAAGAAGTTTTTGGGGGAGATTAGGCCCTCTTATTACTTATGGGGTTTTTGGGAATGATTTTAACACTTCACACTGTAAAAAACCCCTTTAAACTCAGGGGGGAGTGTAGTTTATTTTATTAAAAAAAAACATAAAAAATTAAAACTTCCCAAATAAATTCCGTAAACTAATTCATTTACAAAAAAATATACTAATTTGACAGTCACGGAAAAATAGCGTAGTGTTATGAAAAATTTGATTAAAAAAAAAAAAAAAAAACTCAGCCTATTAGAAAACCTTGTTAAAAATCTTTTCTTCCGGGGATTTTTATTCTGGGGTCGTAAGGGCTTTTGTGGTTTTTTGGGTCCCGGCACTAAAAAAGACAAAAAATAAAAAGGTCCGTGGTTGAAAAAAAAAGCTCATTTCACAACTCATTTAAATTTCATATCCCAACAAGAAATTTATTGGGGGCCACACCCTTACCACGATCCAAAATCAAAAAGTCACAATTTCCTTCAACCCCTTTGGGAAAGAAATCAGGAATTTGAGACGGGGGGTTTGACCAACTGAGACCAAACTGTTTGCTCTTTTTCCCTCAATCCCACAACAACGTCCCGCAACGGACCAGCATAAAGGGAATACCAAAACACCAGCACCTTAAACAAATTTTTTTTAAAAATTCTTAATTGGAATTTTATCGTGTGGGTTTTGGGTAATCGCGGGAAAGGGCATGATATCAATGTCCCGTTCCCAAAATAGTGGTTCAAATCTTGTTTCTTTCCGGGACTTTTTATTTTGAGGTCTATCAAGGGATCTTTCTGGTTTTTTTGGGGCAGCCACGTAAAGAAACCAAAATAAAGGGCTAATTTTAGGCTTTTAAGGCCATCAAAAGGAACATGGTTACTGGTGGCCCCCCCCTTTTTCAAGTTTCCAAAACAAAAGTCATAATTTCCTTCAACCCCTTCCTTTGACAGTAAATCAAAATTTGAACAGGCCTTGTTTTACTAACTGGAGACACTGTTGCTCTTCTTTAAGTTCTAAGTCTGATGGAACAATGTCACAATGTGCCTCAGAGAATGGAAACCAAAAAAAAGGGGCGTTTTGGAAAAAAATTTTTTTAAAATTGTCTATTTCTTATTGTCAATTTTTATTCTGAGGGTCCATAAGGGAATTTTTGCTGGTTTGGGGGTCAGGCTACTTTAAAATGGATGCCGGGGTTGGTAATAGGGTAATATTCCTGTCAGGGGCCCTAATTAAAAAGGGGCCCAGTGATATGTTAAAAATAGGAAGTAGTAATGGGTGGGCACCCCATTTGATTTAGCTGCAGTGGGCCCCAAACAGATGACTGACGGCAGCCCTGGGTCTCGCTGCACCCCCTATAACTGTGGCCCTACCACTGAACCCCGCTTTGCGGGTTTGGGTGTTCTTGCTGCCACCTATATAGACAAATTTTTTGGGCCCCGGCGCAAAAAATTATGGGGCCCTGCCATTTTCCCTGGCCTTTCCAAAAACCGTGTCTTCTTTTGTTCAAAGGGGGGGGCCCCTACAGCTCTTCGCGTACCCGCTGTGGGTAACCGTCCTCATGTTTTCAGTTTCCATTTAAAGGGTTAATTATTTTAGCCGTGAATTTTTTTTGGACTCTTTAACCCAAATTTTTGACTAAGATCTACCCCCACCCCTTTACTGTTGGATGTTAATTTCCCCTTTACCCACCTTTTGGGTGAAAAATTAACCTGGGTTCCCCCCATAGACTTTAATTTAATCGGAGATTTTCGCAATCGAGGATTGAAAAAGGCAAGATGATTCCCCACACTTAATTACTCGAAGCAGGTATTGCCCAATCACTCATCACTAGTGACCAGGATTTTTGGGGAAGGGCGGATCATTCTGATGTAATAAAATCAGTTTATAGTGACCGGGGTTCTGGGGAAGGTCTGGGTACATTCTAATGAAAAAACCCGTTTAATAAATTCGGGAAGGGGCTAAAACAATTTTAGATGTAAAAATCCCGTTTATAGTGAAAAGGGTTCTGGAAAAGGGGCCCCGAAAACAAATTTTTGATTAAAAATAAACAGTTTATAGGGGCGGGGATTCTGGAAGGGTCGGATACATTCTAGACGAATAATATAACAATTATAGTGACCAGGATTTTGGAGAAGGTCTGGTAATTTCTAAATGTAATAAAAGAACAATTATAGGACCGGTTCTGAGAAGGGTCTGGAGACATTTTTAGTGTAATATAACAATTATAGTGACCAATTCGGGGAAGGGTCTGGACACATTCTATTTGAATATTAAAAAAATTATAGTGTCTAGGATTTTTGGAGAAGGGGCGTTGATCCAGGATTTATTCTGATTGCCAGATTGGAGTCGGGAAGGAATTTGTTCCCTAAAATGAGGACAATTGGCTTCTACCTCGTGTGGGTTTTTGCCTTCCTCTGGATTAAAATGATAGGAAAATAGGCTGAACTTGATGGACGTCTGTCTTTTTTTGGCCTTACAAAACTATGTAACTATGTATATAACATTTTTCTTGTTTGATGAGCAATTGAATAGCCTTTTACACAGGACGACATTAGTGAAGACATCACATATCAAGATGCAGGCAGCAGTTTATCTCATAGACAAAACAATGGTGCAGAGCATAAAATAGAGTAAATTCACCTATACCTTGTCTCCACAGGTCCCCGTCCTGTGCACATTTCTTATACTCACTCTAATTCATCTATTCCGCAGGTCGGACTGGACAGAGCTTCCATCAAGTCCCTGAAGTGAGGACCAGACAGACGGTTATCAGACAGGTCAAGTATCTTCAAGGACTGATTATTCCTTATTCCAGACGCCAACTGGGTGCAGGACATGTCTTGTAGATGATTATTTCTCAAACTGTAAGAATAAGAAGATGAAATGTGGGTGACGCGTCCACAGAGCTTTAATATAAAATATGTAGATTGTGAATGTGGAGGAAAATGTCCCCGGCTGTAAGTAACATCAATAAATATCATATCTAGAAGCTGCCTCTTGTGTGTGGTGGACGTCAGGAATGCTGGCAGCTATAGGATATGTCCACTGACACCTAATAAATGCTCTAGAAATACAGAATCCCTGAGTAATGTCCAATGTCAGAAATCATTGATGATTGCAGCACATGGAGTTGAATAGTCATAAAGCTGGATGGAGGAACTTGTGTCACCAGTCATCAGCTGCTGAGAACTCACCTTCCTCCACTCTCTATTGTAGCTTTCAGTCTGTGGCCCTCCATTCACCTCCTGTCCTCACATTATTACATTTCACATATGGCTCTGCCCTCAATATCAGAACAATACTGAAGAGCACAGGTCATAGCCACCTACAAGTTCAGGGGATATTAAATCCTCTGTGTTGCTGTGATCAGGAGATGCTGGAAAGCTGACATGGACCGTGACAAGAGCTGAGTGTATCCTGGGAAATGAGGCTGCACATGCAGGATCCTCTTATCTGCACCTTGGATGGATTTCAATGTCTCTCTCTTGATTTATCAGATACAATTGTTTAGTGCAAAATGTAGCTCCAGTTGTCTGAATAAAGAACTTCAGTCTTGTTCTGTTACTTCAATTATACAAATTCTTATTTTTGTACTCAGAAATGCAATTACAACATTTCTTAACAACTTTATATAACCTGTGTTAGGTGAATTTCATGAGTTCATTCTATGCGAATTTGCGTCTCCTCGTCCTATCCAGGTAATGCTTTAAATCCTTATTTTAGAGTTCCATTGCAAGCAGAGTTCAATCACGTCCTCTCTCAGAGCTGCATAGAAAGGCTGCAATGTTTTGGGGACCACACCCTTTGTCAAAAAAACCTTGAGAATCACAGTACTTTACTAAAGTAGGAAAGACATCCACCCATTATAGAAATAACAGATATTTCCTATTGAGAGCAACTTGTGTTGTAAACTTTATTATTGTACCTGGAATATATACATGTACTCCTGAGCATGCCATATCTCATTAAGGTAGTCTCTAGGAATAAACATTTACATATGCAAACCTCATTTGCTAGTGTGAATCTTTTATTCCCAAGTGCAGAAGACCCTATCTACGGGCTTTTCAACCAACATCGATACACTAAGGATTCAGCCGAGACACGTGCATAGTCCAAATTATGGACTTAGTAACTAGAACCTCATTCACTATTGGAGACAGGTAAGAGACATCTCCTACACTAACACCTTCCAGAACTAACAAATACCTATCAAATCCGGGGCTGGAGTCAGGCGCAGACAGGGGGAAGGCCCACACATGACTCTGCTTTAAGAAAGATTCCTTTGTGGGATTTTTCAGTCCATTTTAGGAAAATTGAACTTCACTTTCAGGATCTTGCCCATTTGACGGGTTTTTTGCAGGCACTTTGCAGCAACGACTTCGGGGTTGAGGGTGCCGCACCATTTTGTGTGTCTAACACCTGACTTGTGGCAAGACCTATGGGTTTGGGATGGGTTTTTGGAGCATTATAACGGGCGTTCACTAATAAGGGCTTAGACTGTTTTCAGCGGTGAAATAGACATCAACACAGATGCAGCAGGCAGGGTGGGTTTTGGGACATGTTGTCTCAGTGATTAGTGTGTAGTGCAATGGCCTCGGGACTGGTTTGAGACTGGCTTGACAAGGAACTTACCCTTTCTCAAGTTGTTTCCTATTGTGGTGGCTGTTATGATTTGGGGGAACGATTGCGAGATACAGTTAGGTTTCATTGCGATAACATGGGTGTTGTCCAGGAGATCAAGAGCCTGACAGTGTCTTCTCCTCCAGTGATGCGTCTGCTGAGACCTTTGGTTCTGGGGTGTCTAGCTCTTAATACCTTGGTGGTGGCCGACCATGTTCCGGGGGTAAAGAATTTTATCGCTGACTTTATTTCTCATTTTCCCTTGAGGCAGCGAAGGAAGGGATTCAGTGCCCCGGATACTTATGGGGCATGGCTTTCAAGAAGCAGACAGATTACTCTAGGTATCAGTGATAGGTGGGACCTGGTCTGCCCACAGGATGTCGTGGCAGATCTGGGCATTCTGGTTAGCAGGATTGGATGGGGTTGTGTCTCAAGAGAATAAGCTGGGGCTTTATTGTGCTTTTTGGGTCACATGTCAGCCGAAGGTTGATCTGTGTCCAGGTTGAATCAATTTATGGCAGCGTTGGCTTTTGTCTTTAAGTAGCATGGGTTGCTGGATATTACCAAGGAATTCTTGATTAGGCAAGCTTTGAAGGGTTTTCGGAGGGGGAACGGTTGTCGGAATGTTCGTCGGTTTATATATTTATATTGAGTAAAATGGGCAGGGCAGCTATGAAATTATCATGAAGTGTGTTTGTAGCCATAGAACTGTATGTCATGTAAAATATAATCTGAACTATTGTGACCCAGTGTATATTTTTCTGTGACTTGAAAGACCTCCACCCCCCACCCCCTTTGCAAATGGAATTTGTAGTCTGGGCTTGTAGATGATCACATAGCCCTTAACACAATTCATGTTACCCCCTTGTTTACATAGCCTAGTGCTGTATCTGCTA
Source organism: Phyllomedusa bahiana (assembly GCA_025379985.1). Taxonomy (NCBI): domain Eukaryota; kingdom Metazoa; phylum Chordata; class Amphibia; order Anura; family Hylidae; genus Phyllomedusa; species Phyllomedusa bahiana. Next base: position 24,343 of record JAODAL010019785.1, on the reverse strand, counting down.
AGCACCCCTAGCAGGCCATTCTGTATGTACAAGCTTGAGTATAAGATGGAAAGCCAAAACCTTATCATACCAGGTGTGACCTCCTGACCCAAGACATAAACACTGGTCATATAAAGGTCAGGGTAAACTGAAGCACAGCCTGTGGATGCCATCTAGTGGAGAAAGTGAGCAACAATCCACATTAAGGATGTGGTGTCCACCCCTATCTATTCCCCGTAGTCGGTACAGTAATTTTAAAAATTTTGTGTGGAAGGTTTGGAAACCTGAGAGGGTGGTTGGGCCTAAAAGAACTTTGTCTAGGCTCACATCTTTGTACATAGTTTGGGGTTCAATTCCCAATTGGCTATGTTCCATTTTTCTTCCCATGTCTGGTTTTGAAAGCTGCCATTGAAGTTAAGGACTTTTTTGTTTTTCCATCTTGTAATTGTTTCATTGTTATTTTATGTAAGATGTTACCTTTTTTATTAAATATTAAAATTTTTAACTTAGTCCTTGTTGTTGTAAAACCCATAACTAAAGAGTGTTTTTAACCCTGTAACTGTTGGAGAGCTTTGAGGTAACCCTGTAAGCGGTGGTAAGTGTATTTTTGAGTCAGAGCCCTGCCTTCTGATTTTCTTTTTCATTTTGATTATTGAAGGAAGGTGGTGGCAGCGTAGTATTTTTTGGGTGCTGGAACGCTCTATGGGTGTGATTTATGCTCAATTTGCCACCTGAGTGAGAGGTGAGTGCAAATAGAACTAATGGGAAATAAATCAACTCCATTACAGTGGCCCCCACATCATGTGCTGGTGAGTGTGTACATGACAAATCTATGCCAAAATTTTCCAAAAGTAAGTGTTTTGTTGTTATTTTGTAAGAGTTGGGGTTAAAATGGGAGTTTGCAATGCCTAGGGTCAAGACATGGCATTCCATCACAGCGTCTCTAGTCTATGCAGCATTTATAATGTATTTACAGAAATATATTCCAATTCTATTCCTCATTTAGAGCTATAGGGGACAGAGACTGCAGCCATATTACTCACGCTGTAGTAGGTGTATCCTTATTTGTTTTTGGTCACTACTGTACCTTCAATTTCTTCTAGTACACAGCATTTAAGTTCACTGACACCATGTCCAAATTCAGGAAAGTGCCTGGCTATTGATGGCTCACCAAACATTTTTCTAGTTTTACTACTGTCCTCTTCTCTAGCCTGTTCTTTTTTGGTTTTATAAAGTCTAATTTGTGAGTGAAGGGGGTGAGGGGTGTACTCACTAACACACAAATTTTTTACAGGTTACAGCCTCGCCCTGGAATCACCAGCGCCTGCATGGCTCCTCGAGTATCTACCGTTATCTTTAGTATTATGGACTGGTAAAGGTCTGTCTACAGAGAGGTTCACATGAAAAGCTCAACATATAAATAGGGAATATATTGAACAAATGTTGGGATATCACAGCATCCTGCTTACAACTCTCCAGGAAAGATGAGGAAATTATACATTTAAGACTATCATACTCACTGCCATGTACACAATACTCTTCATCCAATAACTTGACTAATTTCTTATTAGCAAAGCACAAGGTATAGATATCAGATATCCCTCTGTGTATAGCAGGTCTGCACAAGTTCGCAGGATGTAGGGTCAGAAAGCTTTGACCACTCCCAGACCACCAGAGACCTCCCCCAGATGGCCCCAGAATGCCTCCAAACTGACAAATACTGTCCAATTGGGCTAAGATTTACATAAGTCCTGTTCCTTTAATGGGTCATTGTGGCCCACGAGCAATCCTGTTGCAAGCCAAATGCTGCACAGGCCTGCGTATACAGTGATCCCTCACCTATTACGGGAGTTATATTCTAGAGACCCCCGCGATAGGTGAAAAGTAGCTGCGTTATATTTATGTTATTATTTATAAATATTTTGAGGCTTTATAAGCACTCTCCTATCAACCTTTCTCCAAGTTTTATTAACACCTTATATGCTCTTAATCAGCCAATAAAAATATAGGATAAAGAACACAGTACTGTGGTTGGCTGCCCACAATTCCATATGGTAAAATCATGTGATATAGAGAAAATTCTGCAATACAGGATTCGATCCAGATAGATATACTTTTTAAAAAAACCTGAGATACAGTGAAGCCGCAATCAGTGAACCATGATATAGCAAGGGACGGCTTTATTATCTTTTAGTGGAATCAGGGAACAAGTAGCAGGGTCACACGGATACTCCTTTGGTTTTGGAGAGAATTGGACTGTGGTAGCAAAGGACTCTTCCCAAGGTTCCCATGGATTTGTGAAAGGTCTGATCCTCTCAGCAACCCTCAGTAGTGTTTAATGTCTGTAGGACCCACTGCATATCAGGAGGCACCCAGCACACACTACTCTTAAAGTACCTACTCCTCTTTCTAATTACCTCATAATTCAGTACCACTTTGTGGAGTGCCAATCCTTACCAATTCCCTACATAAGCATACACCTCCTTACCAGTTGTGTACATCATAATTGCCAACATTTTGGTAAAAAGAGGAGACCTTCATGAACAGCCAGCAAATATCTGTATAACTGTGCCGACATGCTCATTTTCTCTCTGTTCCTACACCTCTCTTCATACCCAGGTACCTCCACACACAATATCCTGATGCCAACATCTGCAGTGGGGCGCCAGTTCTGAGAGACACTCAGAGGGAGAGGAAAAAATCGAAGTTCTAGTTTCGGGTCTGTGAAATGATAGTTTGAGATCAGGTCAGGGTTCTAAAAAGAGGTGGTTTGGCCTGGGGGCTGTATATTTCAGGGCACCTAGTCTGGGGTAACAAACTTGTACAAACAATGTGAAGGATCGCTCACTGCTCTGCTGCTTGTTCACTTGCACCTGTTTCCCCAGCTGATCAGATTTGCTCACCGTCACTTGAAATCCTGGCTCCCGGCAGAAAGCCTCTCATGCATGAATTAACAAAAGATAAATGGATCCAGAATCATTGGTAAAAAAGTGCTTCAATTTATTTACATAGTTTTAGTGCAGATGGTTCAAAAAACTGAATTAATACCGATGCATTTCAGGCATCACTATCTTGCCCTTGGTCACGGTTAACTTAACTCTACCAATGCGTCCATTTAAAAAGTATACTGGGCGTTATGTGTATTAACACGTCATATCCCTAATTAAAAGAAAAGGCGGACTTTTGTCTATCGCTAAATGTATATACTTATTTTAACTTTCTTTACATGTTTATAATTTACATTACAATAACAGTTTCAATATATATAAGATAAATCTTTTTTGTTATTCAGTCCTATTGGAATTCTTGTTTCCATCTCATGGATCCAGTATGCTTCGCGCAGACGCACTTGATGCTCCCAATCACCTCCGTTGTGCGGGCACTCAACCCGTTCTACGCCACAACATCTGAAGCTATCCAGTGCGCCTGCGTGCTTCTCAAAGAAATGTCTCACTGTCCTGAGTGTGTACTTTGTGCTTTCCTTATGCAAGCCTTCCTTTGTTTATACTGATGAATTTCTTGAACAATGGAATACAGTATTATCGGAATGTTCCAAAAAGTTAATGAAATTGATTATAGATTTTGAAATGATTAAATAACAAGAGATACAGGAACAAATAAAACAAGTCAATATCAAGCTGCAGGAACACAAGGAGGAAGATGGCTATAATAAATTGCAGGACAATATTAAAACAAATATAACAAAACTAGACGCAGTGTTTATGGAAACTAAAAGATCTAAATATCAAAGAGACCATGAGGACTACCAGACCAATAAGGTCTATTCATGGAAGTTGGAAAGAAGACCTAGATCTATCCTAAAATTTACATCAAGATAAAGAAGAAATAACAATAAAAAGGAAAAGAGTTATTCTGAGCTATAGGACACACATATTGGTATGTTGGCTACTTCAGATTCAGAAAATTTGTCAGTGGAAAGACAATCAACAAGAAATAAAACCAATGATCATAAACATCAAAAACGGAGGACAAGAGGAGGTAGGAAGCACCACAAAGAAACAAAAAACTAACAAGAAGAGATAAAATATACGGACAAAGAGGACAATGTCATCATACTTACCCCTACAGTGTTGTCCATAGAACAAATTGATGTGTTAAAGAAAGGACTTCATTTTTCTCCTACTAACCATTTTAAATTGTTTGATACCCTTTTGGACTTAAACAAATTTGTTAGATTACTTACAGTAAAGAGTTTCTACAGGGAAAAAGATCTAATTATAGAGGATGCAGATGTAGTGAGTAGTATATCTAAAGATCCTATGAAGGATGCCAGGTCATACAATAATGATTTTTAGGACCTTACATTTGCAGAACAACAATCATTATTGATATTAGACAAGCTACAAGATGAGGGAGAAAAACTAGAATATGATTTAAGAATCCAGCACGATTGTAGTAACCCCCAATTTTATCCCTTCAAGGCACGAGTTAGTGCTATGGATAACTTCCAAATAACACTGGAAAGGGATTTAAAATCCATACAACAACAAATACAGAAAAATAGGACCAATAAAAACAAAAGAATAAAATATAATATGACATTGCAAGAGTACAAAGCGTTGAAAGAACTAAAGAAAAATAAAAACTTGATAATAAAAAAGACAGACTAGGGAGGCTCTACCGTCGTGCTGGATACAGATTTATATACAAAATTGGTAAAGGAAACACTAGATGATACCCACACTTATCGGAAATTAAAAAAGGACCCCAAAAAATAAATGCAAACTAAACTTACTAAATTAATGGAAGAAGGGTTCAATCTGGGAGTCATAACAGAAAAGCAAGTAAAAATTTAGGAGTAAAAAATCCAACAACACCAACATTCTATGGTGTTCCAAAAACACACAAAGAAAAATTTCCGCCAGGTTTACGCTCTATAGTATCTAGTTGTGGTAGCCTCAATGAAAAACTCAGTCAATGGGTGGAAATTCATCTACAACCCATGGTACAAATGTCACCAGGGTATTTAAAGGATAGTACTTCAGTGATAAAAAACTTAAAAAATTCCCAATGGACGGATAATTTTATCTGGTTAGTATGGATGTCATGAGTCTTTACTCCAGTATTCCCTTACCACTGGTGAGGGTAGCAGTAGAATACCATTTGAAAAAGTATAATTTATATACAGAAGAACTACAGATATTTTTATTGGAAAGTATAGAATATCTTATATACAACAATTACTTCCAATTTGATGGTACATATTATCTACAAAATGTAGGGGTACCCATGGGAGCAACGGCGTCGCCATCCGTGGCAAACCTCCTAATGGCCTGGTGGGAACAAAAAATGGTATATGACATACAGAATCCATATGCTGAAAATATACTCTGGTATGGGTGCTACATCGACGACCTCCTGATTGTTTGGAGTCGCGATGTAGCATCCATACCAGAATTTGTCAAATTCCTCAATGATAATACTATCAACCTGCGGTTTACATATAATGTGGAAACAACCATATCTTTTTTGAACCTCAGTTTAACAGGAGATAATATAAAAAAGAAAGTCTTAACTAATGTATACAGAAAACCAACCAGTGGGAACACGGTGCTAAGGGCTGATAGTTGCCACCCTATTCATATCATAAATTCTATCCCTTGTGGTGAGCTCAATACAGCTCGCAGGATATGTAATGAAGATGCAAACTACAAACAACAAGTAAAAAATTATAGAACAAAGATTGAAAACAAGGGGCTATAAAAAAAAACAGATTGACTTTGCGAAAAATAAAATGCAAAATAAAACACAGGAATCACAATGAGAAGGAAAAAAGAAAGAAACGAAATGTAACCAAAATTTAGTATATTCGACAGCTTACAGTCAAGAATTCCAACTAATAAAAAATATATTTTAAAAAAATATAAATATTTTAAGACAGGACCCTAAACTTGCAAATATAGTGGATAAGGGGATAAAAATAGTGGCGAAACGTAGTAAAACTTTAGGGGATACCATATCACCAAGTAATTTCTCAAGTAAAAATCTGTCTAGCACCTGGCTAGCCCTGAAAGGAAGTTTCAAATGTGGGGAAAAAAAAACTGTAAAATATGTGAATATGTAGACAAAACAGACAGTTTTGTAGAGCAAATAAAAAATAGGAGATATAAAATCAATAGTTTTATAAATTGTGATACTAATCATTTGGTTTATCTTATCTATTGTACTTACTGTAATAAATCCTATGTGGGAAGTAGTATCCGTAAGATGAAGGTGAGAATACAGGAACATCAAGCTAGCATAAGGAAAGCACAAAGTACCCACTCAGGAGCGGTGAGACATTTAATTGAGAAACACGCAGGCGCACTGGATAGCTTCAGATGTTGTGGCATAGAACGGGTTGAACGCCCGCACAACAGAGGAGATTGGGAGCATCGAGTGCGCCTGCATGAAGCATACTGGATCCATGCGATGTAAACAAGTGTGCCATTAGGACTCAATAACAGAAATGATTTATCTTATATATATTGACACTGTTATTGTAATGTAAATTGTAAACATGTAAAGAAAGTTAAAATAAGTATATGCATTTAGCGATAGACACAAGTCCGCCTTTTCTTTTAATTAGGGATATGACGTGTTAATACACGTAACGCCCAGTGTACTATTTAAATGGATGCATTGGTAGAATTAAGTTAACCGTGACCAAGGGCAAGATAGTGATGCCTGAAACGCGTCGGTTTTAATTCAGTTTTTTGTATCGTCTGCACTACAACTATGTACTATGCTGGATCCATTTATCTTTTGTTTATTCACCTAGTCTGGGCTCTGTCATTTATAGGGGATTTGGTCTAAAATTATAAGGGACGTGGGACGTGGACTCTTCACTGCAGGATATGGACTGTTGACTGCGAAATGTGGACTGATCACTGTGGGATGAGGACTGCTCACTGCGGAATGAGGACTGCTCACTGTGGAATGAGGACTGCTCACTGTTGGCTGCGGGCTGCTCGCTGTGGGACATGAACTGCTTACTGCAAGATGTGGACTGCTCATTGTGGTAGGTGGACTGCTCTATGCAGGATATAAACCAGTCACTGCGTAATGTGGACTGATCACAGTGGGATGAGGACTGCACACTGTGGGATGAGGACTGTTCACTGCAGAATGTGGACTGCTCACGGCGGTTGCTCTCTGTTATGAGATGGGCTCAGCCTGAGTTCACATTGTTTTGTGTAACATAGACTGTATGCCCAGATAAATTCCTAAAAGTGGCAATCATCCATAGACTAATATCCTGTAGCATCCGGGTAAGAGACATCTTGTCAGCTTTTCATGTGACTGTCAAAAATTAGTAGAGATTCCACACATCAAGGTACCGACAGCAGTTTATCTCATAGACAGAACAATGGTGTGGAGCATAAAATAGAATAAAATCCATCTATACCTTGTCCCCACAGGTCTCCATCCTGTACATATCTCTACTACTCACCGTAACATCTCTATCCCGCAGGCCGGACTGGACAGAGCTTCCATTAAGTCACTGAAGTGAGGACCAAACAGACGGTTATAGGACAGGACAAGTTTCTTCAGGGACTGGTTATTCCTTATTCCAGATGCCAACTGGGTGCAGGAAGTGTCTGGTAGATCACCATGAATCAAACTGTAAAAATAAGAAAATGAGATGGGGGTGACGCATCCACAGAGCGTTAGTATAAAACCTGTAGATTGTGAATGTGGAGGGAAAATGTCCCGGCTGTTAGTAACATCCATAAATGTCATCATTAGCATCCGCCTCTTGTATGTGGTGGACGTCAGGAATGCCAGCAGCTATAGGATATATCCACTGACACCTAATCCATGCTCTAGAAACACAGAATCCCTGAGTAATGCCTCACTTTATGGCAGGTCATAAATCAGTGGTGATTGCAACACATGGAGGCTACAATAGCCATAAAGCTGGCTGGAGGAACTTGTGTCACCAGTCATCAGCTGCTGAGAACTCTCCATCCTCCACTGTCTATTGTAGCTCTCACTCTTTGGCCCCTGTGTCCTCCATTCATCTCCTGCCTTCACATTATTACAAGTCACATGTGGCTCTGTCCTTAATATCAGAACAACACTGGAGAGTTAAGGTCATAGCTTTCTCCAAGATCCGATCTTAAGTACTTTGTGCTGCTGTGATCAGGAGATGCTGTGGACAAAAAACTTTGTGTACAAATGGGAGCACCTTAGCCAATTGAGTGCGCTTTTACTGTTTGTGGCAAAAGGGGGTAATTATACACAACAATAAAATGTGTTCTTCGGCTCAGCTGTGAGTATTGAGATGGTTGCACGGAAAATAGGAACCTCCAAAGCCACGTTCCCCTAGAGTTAGCAAAAAATTGAAGTGATAATCCAGCAAATCCTTTGTATATTAAAAAATTTAAATGCTTGCAGCTTTATTCATTAAAAAAGGATTAAAAAACCTGTTAGGCAAACAACATCTTGGTGGGCAACACGTCTACGCGTTTCAGGAGAAAACTCCCTTTTTCATGACGTCATGTTTGCCTAACAGGTTTTTTAATCCTTTTTTTAATGAATAAAGCTGCAAGCATTTATATTTTTTAATATACGAAGGAGTTGCTGGATTATCTCTTCATTTTTGTACAAGTGGGTAATTATTATAATTTGGGTCACTATAGATGGGGAGTTTGTAGGAATTGGTAGAGAAGTGCTAATAAAGTGAGGAGTTTAAGATATTTGTTTTGTAAATTCAACAGTGAAGAGTTGTGGCCATTTGAAGATGTCATGGCGGTTTGGGAAAGATGGAGAAGAAAAAGAGAACAACTCTACAGACACATCTCCTGTAAGTCCCTGGATGTAACTTTAAAGGAGTTGTCTCACTACAGGCTTTCAGCCTACTTCAGTGTGTCTGGCAGCATTGGATTTTTGAATTCAGGGGCATGCTTCTTGTGTGCCTCTTCTCCTCCCCCTTCACCCCTCCCCTCAGCACACAGACAGCTCTCCTTCTATACAGAGGGGGGAGGGGGGGTTTGCTGCCAGAGTTATCCCTGTGCGTGCCTGCCTAGATCTGCTGCTAACTGCTGGATCAGCTGCACTGTGCGGCTGCTGTGGTTGAGCTCTTGCTGCTCCTCTCCACAGAGTCAGGAGACAAGAGAGGGCTGATCTATGAGTGTGGAGAGGCCTGTGAAGCTGTGTATGCTAATAGTAGAGCAGGGGGCGATGTAAAGGTTCCTATACCCCCTGCTTAGCATACAAATCTCCATGGACATCTCAAGCAACAACAAACACTGTCCTCCCATCAGAACAGACACAGGGCAGCTGTGAAGTGTGTTACTATAATCATGATGTGTCACTAATACAGCAGAGCAGGGAAGGATATGAACCGTTCACATGCCCCCCTGATCTGTTCTATTAGTATAGTCAAAGCTCCACAGACACATGGTGATTATAGTAACACACTTCACTGCTGTCACATTGTACTGACCACAGATAAGCCTCATCTCTGGTCTCCTCTATCTGTGTAGAGAGCAGGAGGGAGCAGGCACACACAGGGTTAATCCAGGCAGCAAAGCTACACAGACACAGAAGCCAGAGCCCTCCCCCTCCCTTCCCTACAGAAGCATACTGCGTAGGAGGGGCTCTGTGCTTGGACCTGTATTGAGAAGCTGATGAGTCACCAGCCCTGACAGCCAGTGAAATAAAAATCAACAGGTCGGTGGCTATAGTGATTTGAGAAGCTGATGCACTCCTACTACCAGGGATAACTCAAAATCAGTAGGACATTTGTAATGAACATATATTGCAAAGCTGCTTGTTTTTTAAAGATCTTTTAATTAAAAACCAATCATTGTAGCGAGACAACCCCTTTAATGTAATCACTTATGTGTCTAAAGAGCCTGTGTGCAATTGGTATCCATCTCTGTATGGTGAATGTATGCCGGTAATATTGGTTGTATTAAAATGGTTTATATTCAATATTGGTATGTTGTATTATTCAGTTACTATATGATTGTGATATTTGATCATGGTGTGGTAGTATTATTAAGTCACTTTGTGCTGGTGATATGTGGTCAGGATGTAGTGGTTTTATTCAGTCACTAAGGTGGGGGGTGTTATGTTTTGGGGGTGTGGGGGTATTATTCTTTATGATATGCTTTTTGTATGTGGTAATTGTGGTATTTTTTCCGTTATTTATCTTGTCTTTGGGGTCTGGTGTGGGGTTTATTCAGTCACTTTTGGGGGTGGGTTATGTGGTGGGGGTTGTTGCAAGTTATTTTGGGTCACAATTTGTTTGGTGATATTTCTTAATGGTGTGGGGGTATTTTTCGTCACTATGGGGGTATTGATATGTGGTCTTTGGTGTTTGTAATTTTGGGTTATGGGTTGCTGGTGTATGGGGGCCTGGTTTTTGCGTATTATTAAAGTCACTACTGTTGGGTGAATGTGGTCATGGTTTTTTTGGTTTTAAATTTCGGGCCCTATTGGTGCTGATATGTGGTCAAGTTTTTTGGGGGGGGGTGGGGGGGGGGGGGGTGGGGGGGGGGGGGGGGGGGGGGGTTATATAGTGGGTAACCCAACCCAAAATGTGCTTTGAAAGGGTTGGTTTAAAGGAGTTATGATTTTAAGTCACTATGGGGTGGTGATATGGGGGCCATGGTGTTGCAGTATTATTCTTTTCACTATGTGGTGGGGGGATTTTTGGGTCATGGTATTAGGGATTTTAAAAGTCACAAGGGGTGGTGATTTGGTCATGGTGTTGTAGTATTCAGTCAATTTGTGGTGGTGTTATGTGGTCATGGTTTTCGTGGAAATTTTTAAAACCACTATGTAGTGGGGAAAATGGGGTTTAAGGTTTGGGGAAATATTCAGTCACAAAGTCAGGGTGATATTGGTAATGTATGGGAAAAGTATTATTCACTGGAAAGTTTTAAATTCATTTCCTATGGGGTGGTTAAAATTGTGGTCATAATGTTGGGGATAATTTTTCAGTTACTATGGGGCCGTGAATGTGGTTGGGGATTTTAAATATTATCATTTCACTATGATGGGAAAATTATTTGGTCATGGGGGTTGTGATTTTTGTCAATGTGCTGGTAAAAATGGGGCCAGGGGTGTTGCAGTTTTATTCTTTTCACTTTTTTGGTGGTTTGTTATGGGGTTTCATGGTTTTAATGTTTAATTTACCCTTTTTGGGGTGGTGATATGGGGGTCTTTGGGGGTGGCAGTATTCAGTCCAAATAAAGGGGGGGTAAAATTTGGGTAAAGGGTGTTCCCGGTGTTATTCGTCACTTTGGGTGGTATAGGGTTTCAGGGTGTAATGAAAATTAGCCCACTTGTTGGGGTGTATGTATTTTTTGGTGTGGCAGTTTTTTTCCCACTAGTGGGGTAAAATTTTGTGGTAAAGGTGTGGCATTTATTCATCACTAGGGCGGGGTGTTTATGTGGGTAAAAGGTGTTGGGGGTAAAACCCATTCAATAGGTGGTTGGTGATATGTGGAAATTTGGTGTGAGGGTTTAATATTCGGGTCACTTTCGGATAATTTTTGGGTCATGTTTTGGTAGTATTATTAAAGCCCCATGGTATTTATTAATTCATTTCACTAGGTTTTGGGGTGATTTTGGGGTCATATTTTTTGGTTGGGATTATTCATTTATTGTGTGCGTGATGATATGTAGCTTTGGAAATTTTTGGTTTTTTTATTAGTCACTATGTGGTGGTAATTTGTGGTCAGGGTTGGGTTTTTTCATTTATTAATGCTTGTATATTGGCATGGTTTTTTTGGTATTTTACGGGTTATTTTATGTTTTGGTGTTTATGTGGTCTTGGTGTGGTGTTATTTTTCATTTCACTATTGGTGGTTATATGTGGTCAGGGTTTGGTGCTGTATTTTTTGGGTCACAAATTTTGTAGAAAAATGTCTTTATGGTTTGGTGGTATTATTAAAGCATTATGGTGGTGATATTTTTTTTTATGGTGTGGGCGGGGTTTATTCAGTCCTATGTGCTGGTGATATGGGGGCCCTTGGTGTTGTGATGTTAATCCCTTTTTGTTTTTGGGGGAAAAATGTGGTCTTTGGTTGTAAAAAAGCATTATTCACACTATGTGCTGGTGTTTTGGGGTCTTAATAGGAAAATTGGTATTTTAGCCTTTGGGAAACCCGGGTTTTTTGGTGTAGAGGTGTTTTTTTGGGAAACCCTGTAGGGACTATTTTACTTAGTAGTTTTTATATGTAGACATTGTGTTAAAGATTTTTGGGTATTTTTTGGCTTTGTTTGATGGTCAAGCACTGTGTCATATTGTGGTGCTTTATGTTAACCCCTTATTGACCCTGGACTTATGAGTACGTCCTAGGGTCTCTCATAGGCTTTGTTACCCCATTCCGGCGGTTTTTAGCTCCCAAAATCGCTAACCCCTGGGGGTTTACAGCGGGGGATGGGGCCAGTGGCATCCAAGTTTTAAAAAACCCTTTAAAAGGCCCCCCCAGCAAATGCAACAGCAAACATGACCGCGGCATCTAAATAAATGAGAAAGGGTTTTTCCCGTGCACCGTTCCCCCAACCCCCGATTGGGGTTTGCGGCGAAATCGGGGGGGTTTCCGATGTTTTAAAAAGGAAAGTAGAACCCTTTTGGGAAAGCTTCCTTCGTTGCCTTTGTTTTGTGTTTAATATTTCAAACTCCGGGGCAAAAAAGTAGAAAAAACCCGCCATTTTGAAAACACCCAAAAAACGATATCAAGAAACACTGGGGGGACTAAAAAGGTTAAAAATAAAAAAAAAAACATGTTTTAATGTGTAAGGATTTTTTTTATAAAAATTAAATGTTCAAATCACCCCCCTTTTGCCATTTAGCAAATAAAAAAAATGACACATATTTGAAAAAGTCCGATCTATTAAAATATAACATCATTTATCCCGTATGCTGCACACACACCAAAATTGTCCAAACACCAAAATTGTGTTTTTTTGGTAATTTCATGTCCTCTAAGAATTGGAATAAAATTTATCAAAAAAGTTGCATGTATTCCAAACTGGTACCAATAAAAAGTGTACTTCAGCCCGCAAAACATGCCCCTCACTCAGGTCCGTAGGTGTTCGTACAAAAGAAAGTTATTTGTCGCATAAAATGTCGCCGCGCAAATTTCAAAAATAGAAGATGTTTTGATTTTTTTTACATAATGAAAACATAACAAAAAACCTACATGTTTGATATTTCTGGATTCATATCAACCTGTAGAATACAGAGAACATATCATTTTTACTCGAGAGGTAATGCCATAAAAAAAACACCCGCAAACCATGACGCAAGTAAAAAAAAAATTTCACATTTTGTCCCACTTGGAATTTTTTTGAAGTTTCCCTGGATATTTTATGGTTCAGTGAGTGACACCACTAGAAGGTCCATCTTGTCCCACAAAATAAAAGTCCTCAATTGTCTAAGTAGGTGGAAAAATAAAAAAAGGTATGGCTCTTGGAAGACGAGGATGAAAAAACAAACATATCAACCAAAAAAAACCTGCAAGGTCCTTAGGGAGTTAAAGGTGGCAGAAATTCTTCACCCCTGAGTGCAATTTAGCTTAGGAATGGCCCTGTGGTGAGTAACATTTGTTATTGCATAAAAAAAAATCTCTATAATTTTTATACAATTTCCCTTTCTATTAATTTCACTGATGAAATTGGAATGGGGAACAACAGGAACAAACAACCACAAGGTATTTCTGGTAGATCAAGAACTTTCATTGCTAATCCGAAAAATTCACAAACCAGTAAAATCTAACCCCTAGTGGTGCACTAACCCTATTGGTTTACCAACCCCAAAATTGTCTATTGGCCCCCCAAATTTTTTATTTTTTCTATGGTTGAGGGGAAGATACTCACTACCACACAAAATGTTTAAGGAAAACCCCCCTGCCCTCACCCTTGGCTAAAAACAGGGTCAGCAGACTAACGGAACTAACGCACCACTTGGGGTATGTTCACATGATGTTTTGCGGGGGTAATATGTCCGCAATATACGGGTCTTGGGAGCTCGCACGCAGCGCGTATCCAAAGGCTGGGAGGGCGGCTCCATAGACATGACTACCCGTAGTAATTACTCCCCGCGCATTTTCAACACGAAAGTATTGACACGCGGGGGGCAGGCGCAATCCTAGTTCTCTAGAACATGGATTACCGTAAAATTTTTTTTGGGGGCCCCTTCCCTGCATATTAAAACGAGTTTCCCGCAAAATTCGGAAAAGCGCCCCAAAATAACCTTGGGAAAAACCCTAAGACCTCAGAGGGCGACCACTACCTTTCATGGAATCAATTACAGACTGATGATGGCCTGTCTATGGAGAGGTTCACTTAAGTAGCTCAACAAATAAATGGGAGGGGGTGGTAAAACATGGGTTTTGGGGATCAATTGGGGTATTCATCTGTCTATAGCAGACAAGCACACCTTGGCAGGATGTGGGGCTGGACTCCCAGACCACAAGGGACCTCTTCATATGGCCCCAGAATATCCACAAACTAGGAAATACCACCAATTGGGGTAAAATTTAAACAAGGCTTTTCCCCTTAATGGAACATTGTGGCACAGCAGTAATCCTTTGGCAGGGCCCGCACCCAGCGGGGGGCCGTATCCCTTTTACGGGTCCAACCCAGAAATCTCTAAAAGGGAATAGGGGCCCCAAAGGGTTAGCAGAATCACAGGATTTAGCTGGAGGTTCTAAAGGGATTATTTTGCAGCAAATGACTTTTTCCCAGGTTTCCCTCACTTGTAAAAGGCCCAGGGTTTCCCCGCCCCAAAATCCGGTAGTTTTTTCCACTCAGCACCATCTGCAGTGATTTTGGGGGCCTGGGGGCCCCCACTGAAACAACATGTTGTACCCATCACACACTACCTTCCAGGTACCTATTTCCCTTCCTTATGATTCGACCAGGGTGCCTCTGCCACATAATTCAGCACTAGTTTTTAGCAAAATTCCCTTGGGGCCCATCCCCAAATCGTCGCCATGGGATTATCCCCGATAACCTTTAAAAGTCTAGGGGGAGAGCAAAAAAACCCTTCCCATTATTACACCCGAAAGGCTGGAAAAACCCTGGAATTTAAAACACCCCAAAACAGTCAAAGGATACGTGTTTAATCTTAGGCAAAACACTTGGGTTTATAAAAGCCACAAAAAAAAAAATCACAGCCCCTTTCCCACTTTTCCCTGCCCTTGTACCACAGGCAAAAATTTAAAACCCTGCATCACCCACAAATAAAAAAAGTGCCAAGGCGAATGTTTTAAAACCCATCATTTTACTTGAAGGAAATTTGAAAAACCGGTGTCCGGGAAACGCAGAAATGACCCCCAAAAACCTCCCATGACCCCGTTTTTAAAAAAAGTCCCCGGAAAAAAAAGGAGCTTTCAACCACCTTTTTTTAGTTGAACGGGGACTTTAAAAACTATTTCTGCCCTGTACCGCAGTATGCCTTTTAAACCGGGTCGGGCCCCCACAGACAAAAAGTTTTGGGAAAAGGGGGTCTTTAAACCCCACCATTTTATTTTAAACCCTGGACTTGACTAACCTGTTCTGTAAACAGTTATGCCCTTTAAAACCCTGTCTAAACCCACGGGTTTAAAAAAGTGCCGGGAAAAAGGGAGTTTTTTTGAACCACCATTTTGGGTTGAACGGGACATTGACTAATCTGTCCGGGCCAAAAAGCATGACCCCAAACCTGCTAAACCCCCAAAGGATTAAAAATTTCGGGAAAAAGGGGTTTTTTTTTAAAACCCACCATTTTATTTTTAAACTGGACATAGACTATCCCTTTTTTCGGGGCCCCACAGCATAAACCCCCAAAACCTCTTTAAAGTACAGTTTAAAAAATTTCCGGAAAAAGGAGTCTTTGAACCACCTTTTAGTTTCAATGGACATAACATCCCTACCCGGGGGGCCAAAAGCATAAACCCCAAACCTCAAAAAACCCCCAAAGTTTTAAAAAGTCCCGGAAAAAGGAGTCTTTAAAACCACCTTTTATTTTTCACTGGACATAGATTTCCCCTGTTCGGGGGCCAAGCATGACCCCAAACCTGCATGAAGTACAGTTTTAAAAAGTCCCGGAAAAAGGAGTTTTTTTCAACCACCTTTTTAAAGTTTAAAAGGACATTAAAAATTTTCCTGCCTGGGCCACAGCATGACCCAAAAACCCTGCAGGGAACCCCCAGATTAAAAAAGGCCGTAAAAATGAGTTTTAAACCCCCACCATTTTATTTTCTCCCGGACATTAATGTTACCTGCCGGGGCCCCACAGATGACCCCCCAAAACCTGCGGGACCCCAGTTTAAAAAGTGCCGGAAAAAGGGGTCTTTAAACCCAACCTTTTTTTTTTTAAAACGGGACATTGACATCCCTGTCGTGGCCCGCGTATAAACCAAAAACCCTTTGTCTGACCCCAAATTAAAAAGTGCCGGGAAAAAGGAGTCTTTCAACCCCCCAATTTTTGGGTTTCACTGGACTTTACTGCCCCCTTGTCCGGGGTAGGGGTTTTCCCCCCTCCGTATAAAGTGGGACCTTTTGGGCTTCCCTTGGAAATCCATGGGGGGTTAACGCCCCCGTTCCCCCCCAGAGGGCCCTTTTTTTTTTGGAAATTTTTTTTCCCCTCTTTTTCCCTTAAACTTGCGGGAGGAAATTGTCTCTGTACTTTGTTTCTTTTCCCGTGCCCATATTTCCCATGCCCCTCTGAAAAACCCCTACATCTTTTCAAGTATCCCTGTACCTCCCTTTAAAATTTTCAGAAATTTTTTTTAAACCCACCCTATTTTGTACTTTGGAAAGGGTTTTTTTAGTATTTTAATTTAAAAAACCCACATTTTTAAAAAATTTGGGGTGGAACCCCAAAACCAGGGTCTTTTTTTCCCTTTTTTTTTCATTGTTTTAAAAGGGGTTTTGTTCTAAATACAGGGATTGATACTATGTTAAAGATCTTGCAAAAAAATTCTTTTTGGGAAATAGGGTTTTCCCATTAACATTTTTTCCTACCTATCCGTTTCTGACGGGACCCTATTTTTGGGCCCCCTCTTGACAATTTTTAAAGAACAAAGGTCTGTTAGAAAAAAAACATTTTTTTTTTAATAGGACCTGTAGTTAGCTGAAAATGTCACAGAAAAAATTGCCCCCCCCAAATTCAAAGATGACCCTTAAACAACTTTGGGAAAATTGGTAAAAAACAAATGTCTGTTAAAAAACCCCTTTTTTTTTTTATAATAGGACCTGTAGTATAGTTTGCTTTGTCACAGAAAAATTGCCCCCAAAAAATTTAAACAGCATGACCCTTGAGCCACTTTGGAAAATTTTGGTAAAAGAAAAAAAATGTCTTTAGAAACAAAAATTTTTTATTAATAGGACCTTTTAAGTATAGTTTGCATGTAAACCAGCAAAATGCCCCCAAAAATTCAAAGCATGACCCTTGACCCCTTTTTGGGACAATTGTGAAGAACCAAATGTCTGTTAAAAAAACAAAATTTTTTTGAATAGGCCCTGTGTATTGTAAATTTTATCACGCAGAAATACCCCAAAAAATTTATAAAAAATGACTTCTCAGCCACTTTTAAAAAAATTGTGGGGAAAATCCCACTTAAAGCCACATTTTTTTTCCCAAAAAAACCCTTTTAAATTATTAGCTTTACCCCTCACAGCAACTTTCCCCCCCAAAAAAATTAAAATATGACTTCTCAGCCACTTTTTAAAAAATTGGGGTGAAAAATCCCAAATTTTAGAACCACATTTCCCCTTTTAAAAAGGGGGCCATGATTTTTTGGGCGAAATCTCACAGCAACATAAACCCCAAAAAAAATTTTTAATATACTTTTTTCCCACCACAAATTAAAAAATTTGGTGATGGAAAATGCCACTTAAAAAGGCCACATTTCTTTTCCAAAGGACCAAAATTTAAAATAGCTGTATTCAGGCCCAACATGACCCTAAAAACCCATTGAAAAATGCGAAAATTTCCCTTAAAAGATAAAGTGAGTAAATGGAATACGGTTTTGTCATAAAAACCTTGCTGTTTTTTAAACAGGCCCCCTCACAGCAAAACCGAAAAATTGAATTTTTGGGAAAAGAGAAAAAAAAATTTCAGTAAAAAATTTGATCATTTTAAAAAAAAAGTTTTAAAGAGGAACATTTTTTTTTGAAGGGGAAATGTGAAGTGGGACCGGCAACTTTTGGGTTGGGGAACCCCCCCCCCTTTTGTGGGGGGGCCAACAACAAACAAATCCATAGGATCCATGCCTGATTCTTTCTTGATGAAAGTTTAACGATCCCTTTAAATCGGGGGAAACCCGGGATGCTTTTGTCTTAATAAAACCCCTCCCCCACTTGTTTGAAGGGTCCGAAAAGTTTATAAACCGGGCCCGGGCCCTGGGGGGACAACACCCAAATGGTGGGGGGCGAGCGAGCTGGGGCCCAAATTCGTCCTTTTTTAAACCCAAAAATTTCTTTTTGGCCCGGGAAAACACACCCAAAAAACATGGGTTGGAGACGCAGAAAAAGTCGTGCCCCAATGATCTTAAAGCGGGGTCTCTTTTTGTTGGATGTGTGCCCGCATTGCATGCGTTGGTGAGGGGGGGTAAATAAAAAATTGCCAGAGGGGGTCCCCTTGCTTCTGCCCACCTTTCCTGCTGCTGTCCCACCCCTACCCAAAAAGGGGCACTTGGCACCTAGGGGGTTTGACCCCGTCGTTTGGGGTTGTTCCCCCGTGAAATTTAAGAACGTAAAGCAGACGCAACAGATGTCTCCATTTGATCAATCAGCAAGGTCTCCTTTTCCCGCATTTTACTCTTTTATTTGGGGGGGTTTGGAAGGAAAGGCGAGTTTTTTTTTTTTGTCCCGGGGATCCGGGATGGGGTGGGCCCACCCAGTAAATGTTTTCATTTTTGGAGGGCCTTAATGCGAGGACATGTTGGAGGAAAAAAGCATCCAAAAACTCAGTGGGGGATGGGAGCCTTTTTTTTCCCATGCTTCTGGGGGGAGGGAAACCTAGCAAAACTGATCTTCCTCTTTTTTCCTCCTCCGCCAAAAATTTTGGCGCCCCCTCCCCCCAAAGGCAGGGACGTCGGTAACTCGGTGTAAGGAATCCCTCCTCCCCCTTTCCCCCTCCGCCCCCCTTCCGGGCCCCAAAACTTAAAACACAGCCCGCCCTTCCTGAGATGAGGCACCCTGAGGTTTTTTGCGCTGCCTTTCCCCTTTTAGCCCCTGGCCCCCGAACCATTTGCCCTAATGGGGCCCAAAAAAAATTGAAAAATCTGTCGGGCCTTGTGGTTTCCCGACGGAGAAAAAGGCTTTCCGCATCTGTTCCGCATCTGTGTCCCGTCTCCTTCCCCCCCGTCGCTGGGGGGAAACCTGTTTTTTTTCAAGTGTCCAACGATCGTTCCAAAAAAAAAATCCCCAAAATGCTCTTGCTGACAAGGGAAATCGTCCGCAACGGGACCATTTTGGTGGCTTTTTAAAACCGGGAAAGGAGGTGCAGACCTTTTTTCACCTGCCTCCACCTCGGGGGGCTAACCCCCCGAGGTCCCCAACCGTCCCTTGTCAGGCCATGTGTCACTTCCTTTACTGCTTAATGGCTTTGCGCTGTTTCCCAAAAATTCCGCTGGAGCAGGGTGGAGGGGGAATTCCAGCGTGTTGCCCCGCCCAACAATGAGACGGTTAAATGGGGGGCCACGGGACCCTGAAAAACGCAGCCGGGCCGGGAGGGAAAGCAGGGTGCGAGGGGGGAAAGGGTGCGAATTTTTGACTTGGGAAGCCTTCCTCAGGGGGCATCCAACCTGGGTAGCTCTTTAAAATTTCTGGCCGAAAAGGGGTTTCAGGGACATTTTCCCCGGGAAAGGGGATGTCCCTCCACCCACCGATCTTAAGGGGGCTAGCAATTTCCCCCGTTTATGACACCACCTTCCCGGGCCCACAAGGATTTGGGCCCCCCGGGCCAGCGCTCGGCCCCCTTTTTACGGAGAAGCCCGTCCCAGCCCCCTTGCCTGTGTTTGGACGGCCCTCCAAACTTTTAAATTTTTCCCTTGGCCGGGTTTTTTCTCTGGGCCCGTGAGGGCCCCCAAAGGGGGACCTTGGGGGAAAGACCCTTTGCACCACCCCTGCGGTTTTGAAGAGGGGGGCCCCCAAGTTTGAAAAAGCCACCCTTTCATGCCCAAAGGGGACACCCCACCCCCAGCCACCCAGTGAGCTGTCACAGAGATTTAGCGGCCTCGGCCGTGTTTTCTAGTAAAGTGTGGGTGGTGAGAGGGGAACTTTTCCGGACCCCAAAATTTGCGACAACGGGCTTAAAAATTTTAGATGAACGTGGGGGGCCCCAGGGGGGGAAACGGTTTTTCCCTCGGCCAAAAAAAATGCCTGCCGGCATTTTGAAATTGGGGCGGGGCCAAGGGCCCCCCAAATGCCCCCCCGTGGCCCGGAAACCCCCCAAAATCTGAACCCCCCCCAACCCATTTTTCCCCCGGGAAAGGGAAAACTTTTTCCAAAGGCCAAAAGCCTGGCAATCCCGCCCATTCAGGCTTTTGGCTTTGGGATGGTTTGGGGTTTTAAAGTGTTTTTTCCCCCCCCAAAACCCTGGAAGCCCAGAAGCTGGGCTAGATTTGGCCGCTGTACGGCGTGCGGGGTCATAAAAAACTGGGGGGAAGGAAAAGGGGGTAGGATGGGTCTCTGGTGCGGGCGGGGTTGGTATTGGGGCAAAGGTGGGGGCTGAAGCGGGGGTGGCCCCCCTGATCGACTCTGGAGGAAAATGGGCAGCGGGAACACTTGGGGGGTGGTGGGGGGAAGGCAGGGGAACGGGAGGGTGTGACGGGGTTTTGGGGGGGGGGCCCCCGGGCGTGGGTTTTCTGGTTTTTTTTGGCCAAAGGGGTTTTGCCTCCATTTCAACCCATGAAATTCGCTGCATTTTACTGGGGCCCATTTGGTGGGGTTAACCACCTAAGGTTTTTTTTCCTCTATTTAAAAGCGTTTACGGAAAAGGCGGCATATGACATGCGGGTGAATCAGAGGTTGCTAAAAAAAGGGGCCAGGCTTAAATTAGGCCCCCCTTGGGGCCCTTTTTTTTGGGGAACGGCGATAACGGGGGAGCGGGGTTTGCGCTGCCCCCGGGCTGGGGGAAAAAAAATATCAGCGGACTTCTGCGGACCCCCCTCCCGCTTTTTTGGGGGCGGGACCCCTTTTCGGGGACACTACCCCCCCCACGTTTTCCCCCTCCTCGTCCAGTGATGGAAGCGCCGAAAGAAAAATTCTGCTAAAAAAAGCCCCATTTTGGGAAAACCCGAAAGATGTCGTTCATCATCACCCATCAACACAGGTGATTTGGTGTCCTACCTTTCTGCATCCGGGAAGCTGCGGGTAAAAGCAAGAACAATTTGGCGTTCCCGGGCCGCCCAGGATTTTTGCCTTTGGGACCGGTTTCCCCTTCTTTTCCCTTCTAAGGGGCATCAGTTTTGGGCGTCGAGCAGAAAAAAATCACCTCTTTGGCCCTTTTTGATTTTTTTAACATGCCTTTTTGACCCCCAAACCCCCCGCTTTTGGTTCCCTCAAAGGGGGTCTTCGGGAAAAGGGGATTACCCAACAGTGGGGGGTTTAAAACACGTTGCCCTTTTGGGGCTGCTTATGTTGGACAAATGCTGATGATGCTGATGACGAAAATTTGTGCCATAATTTGGGGGGGACGAGGAGGAAAAACGCTGGATGCAGGTTGCATTTAACCACTGAAAAAACATTTTTTTTTGGCAAACCCCGTTCGTTGACTGAGTGGCCACAGGGCCCGGGGCCCCAAGGGTTTGACGGGCCCTAGGGTTTCCTCCCAACTGCCCGGACCCGCGGGGCTTTCCCTTTTTGTCCCCCAAAACACGGGAAAAGGACCCACCTTCTCTTCAAAACCTTTTCCTCCATGTCCTCCCCCCCTCTTTGTTTCGTTTTACCATTTGAATTTTCTTTCCCATTTTCAGAAATAAAAAAAATTTGAGAAGGTTTGGGAAGAGTTTTTGGAAATTCTCTTATTAAAAGATCCCAAAAATCAAAGCTATTCTCAAACCCCTAAAATCAAAACAAAATTGCGGGTTTCGAATTTAACTGAAAGGGTGGCTCTATCAACAAAGTTTTGGCCTGCGCCAAAGGGGGAAAAAAAAACACGTACCCTGAAATGTATGGGGGAAAATAAAGGAAAATTTTTTGGGCATCCTATAAAATTTTCCACCTGTGGTGACTACTAAATTGCTGTTTAAAATTTTTAATACAAAGTAGCTTTTATGAACAAAGTTTGACTGTCCAAAAGTGAAAAAAACCCTGACTGAAATGTATAAGGGTTATAATAAAAGGTATTTTTTGGCACCTATTTTTCACCTGTGGTGACTACAAAATTTGCTGTATTCAAATTTAACTACAAATTTGCTCGTGAACAAAGCTTGACTGCCCAAAAAAGTAAAAAAACCCCTTTCCCTTAAAATTTATACGGGGATAAAAAAAGGTATTTTTTTTAAAAATTTTAATAAATTTCACCTGGGTGATTTATTTTAAATTTGGGCGTATTCAAAAAAACTAAAAAATTTACCCTCTAGGGAAAAAGGGGTTTGCCCTGACCAAAAGTGAAAAAAAAACCCCCGGGTCTGAAATGTATACGGGAAAATTTAAAAGGTTTTTTTTGGCCCCCCCTATCAATTCACCTGTGGTGACTACAAAAATTGCGTATTAAAATTTTAAAACTCCCAAAATAGCTCAATGAAAAATGCTTAAACTGACCAAAAGTGAAAAAAACACCTGCTCTAAATGTAAAGGGGGATAATAAAAGGAAATTTTTTGGGCCCTATTAAATTCACCTGGGGTTGATTTACAAATTCTTTTATTAAAATTTTAACTACAAAGTAGCTCTATGAACAAAGCTTGACTGCCCAAAAGTAAAAAAAAAACCCCTTTGTCGAAATGTATACGGGATAATAAAAGGTTTTTTTTTTGGCACCTTTCAATTCACCTGGGTTACTACTAAATTTTTTATTCAAATTTAACCAAAGAGCTTTTTTAACAAAGATTGACTGACCAAAAGGGGAAAAAAAACACCTGTCTAAAAATGTATACGGGAAAATAAAAGGTTTTTTTTGGCACCTATCAATTCCCTGTGGTGACTACAAAATTGCTGTATTATATTAAGGAAAGGGTCCCTCAATGAACAAAGCTGTATGCACCAAAAGGGAAAAAAACACTATCTGAAATGTATTCGGTAAAAAAAGGGTATTTTTGGCACCTATCAATTCACCTGGGGTAAGCCAAAATTGCTGTATTCCCTTTTTAATTTGCAAGGTCCTCAATGAAAAAAAGCTTACTGGGGGCCAAAGTGAAAAAAACAACTAAATTTTAATTCGGAAATAAAAGGTATTTTTTGGCACCTATCAACCTTGCTGACTACAAAATTGCTGGTTTCTAATTTAACGCAAGGTGGCCATATCAACAAAGCTGGAAGGACAAAATTTGAAAAAAGAACACCAAACGAAATGTTCGATAAAAAAAGTGGAGTTTTGCCCCAAAACAAAGAGACCTGGTTATTAGAAAAGATGTGTTCCTAATATAAGCAGGCTCCCAATATCCCGGAAATATTTCAATAGAAAACTTTTAATAAAAAAAATATTGCAGTGCAATGTCTTTTCACTAAATTCTTGGGGGAACATATCGGGGATTTTTTATGAGCTTGCTGTGTTTTTTCGGGCCCCCCGCCCCCCCCCCCTCCTTTTTTTTTCCCCCCCCCCCCCCTCCCCCCCCCCCCCCCATGATTTACAGCGTAGATGCTCCCTTTAAAATTCTTACCCAACTACATAAAATCTTCCCTCTCTGATCTAACAATTGTAAGGATCACACAACAGAGGCTTTCTCGTGAAGAAATAGAAAATTTTGCTGAGCTGTTTGGGCCAGGCAAGCCACGTCCTTGATGAGACGATTTTACAGACACTGATCATAACAGGGGAAAGGGGTGTTCTATGTAAAACGATCATTTTATTTTTTTTCCCCCAAACGCAACCATACACATCCCATCATGACTCGACACACATCTCACCCGCTCTTTTCTGTAAGCTGATTTTTTTGGCCGCCCAAAAACAGGAAGCGCCGAAAAAAGGCGATATTAAAGATGAGCACAGATTTTAACCCAAATTATCCTGATCTAAAAATTTCGATCAACATAAAAACGTGCCGATTTAACATATTTAAAAAGGGGGGGGGGGCCAATTCACACAACACGGGTTTATACCTTTTTACAAATTGGTACTGTACTCATGCCTGCTCTAAAAAGGGGAACCTCACAGAACAACCGGAAAAAATCCCCCGTTCCCATATACCATTTTTCCCTCGTTAAACTTTCTCTTCACACCCCCAAAAATAGGTTAGACTGGGGTCA
>JAODAL010019784.1:0-71087 GCA_025379985.1 Phyllomedusa bahiana | reverse complement strand
GGGGACAACGTGTATTTAAACCCATTTTTTCTCCTCTAGTGCAGCGTTCGGAACCATCAAATCCGGCCCAGCATGCCACCTGTCGTCCTGACTCTCTCTGAGTGTGAGAAGTGCCTCATCTTTGGCGCTCACCTAGTATACCATAAGGGACGTGAGTGTATCCACACGATTGTATATGTATATTCTTTCATGCATGCTGTTACGGTATTCTAGTTCTGGGAACCGTGTATTCTATTGTTTGTATATATTGGTACTTACTGAGATTCCTTATAGTACTGTTGCCACTTTAGAAGAGTTTTTGTTCCCTGATGAACCCACTCTATCGGTGGTGGGGGAAACGCGTCGGGACAGGGATACGTGTATATATAGTCTGTTGTGTGTGGTGACGGATGTTTAGTCTAGGTGGCATTACACACTGTAGTTGTATGCATAGGTGTAGTGGGTAAGGTACTATCACTATGGCACTTATAGGGTTTCTAGTAAGGTATCCTGGTGGGGTCGCCCTTTTGTTGGGGCGGGTTCCCCACGTATTAGGCAGTTTAGGTAGGGCAATTTTAGGGAATTGTTAGGTTTTATCAGTAATTTTCATTAAAAGTTATATTTTATATACCTATCTTGCCCAA
The DNA here is from genome assembly GCA_025379985.1 of Phyllomedusa bahiana. NCBI lineage: Eukaryota > Metazoa > Chordata > Amphibia > Anura > Hylidae > Phyllomedusa > Phyllomedusa bahiana. Next base: position 70,464 of record JAODAL010019784.1, on the reverse strand, counting down.
AGGTATTGATATTCTCTGTGGTTTTTGTCTGAAAGTCAAACGATCCACATTATCTGTGGAAAGCCGGATGCGTTTGTCTGTAATGACTCCTCCAGCTGTGCTGAAGGTCCGCTCAGATATGACGCTGGCTGCTGGGCAGGACAACACCTCTATGGCGTGACGAGCCAGCTTGGGCCATTCGTCCATTTTGGATACCCAGAAGTCTATTGGGTCCGGAACACATACAAAAACATCGGTGTTGAGATGCAGATAGTCATGCACCATGATCTTAAGCTGATCTCTGTGTGTTGGATGTGTGCCCTGCATTGCATGCGTTGGTGAGGTGGTAAACAAAGATTGCCAGAGGTCACCCATTAGGCTTCTGCCACCTTGCCTGCTGCTGCCGCTACGCCTACTTGGCACTCTACTGCTGTCACGTCGCTGATGTTGTTCCACCGTGACATTTGGGGAACGTGAAGCAGACGCAACAGATGTCTCCAGTTGATCAATCAGCAAGGTCTCCATTTCCTGCATTTTACTCTCTATTTGGGTGGGTGGAAGGAAAGTGCTGAGTTTTGTTTTGTACCAGGGATCCAGGAGGGTGGCCACCCAGTAACTGTTGTTCATTTTGATGGCCTTAATGCAAGGATCATGTTGGAGGAAATGGAGCATCCAAGCACTCATGTGAGAGATGGAGCCTTGATTTCCCAAGCCTCTGGGTCGAGGGGCACTAGCAAACTGATCTTCCTCATCTTCCTCCTCCGCCTCAAATTCGCGCCAACCTCTTTCCAAGGAAGGGACGTCGGTAACATCGGTGTCTAGGAATACCTCCTCATCCTCCTCCGCTGCCTCCGGCACAGCTTCAACACAGCTACAACTAAGGGCAAGATTTGCCCGAAACGCGTTAGATATGCACATTGGTGCTTTTTTCTATTTTGGCTCTTCAATTATGCCTCTATTGGTTTTTTAGCCCATTTGCTAATAAACAGTGATTTTATATTATTCTGGATCACTTTGTGTGCGCTGTCCTTCTACGTTTTTGGACATTATTCACAGCCCTGACGTGTCTGAGATGATGCACCCTGAGAGCTGATGCGCCACCTTGCACTAGCTCTGGACCCTGAACCACTGCCTAATGAAGACCGATGAAATTGTGAAACTGTCGGGCCTTGTGGATTTGACGGAGAGAAAGGCTCCGTGTCCACATCTGTGTCCGTCTCCTCCTCCGTTGCTGGCGGGACCTGTTGTTTCAGAGTGTACAACGATCGTTCCAGAACTAAGATCACCACAATGCTCATGCTGACAAGGGCATTGTCCGCACTAACCATTTTGGTGGCTTCTTCAAAACTGGCAAGGATGGTGCAGAGCTCTTTCAACTTTGTCGATAATAATCGCTCAACACTACTTATGACAGATGAACGCAGCTGTGTATGATGCAGAAGTTCACCGCATAACCAAGCAGCCCCCCGTCCTCAGACACTGCTTGCAGGCAGTGTAGGTCAATGCAGAAATAAAATATGGTGCTAGCTCACAGTGATTTGATATGAGAAATATCCCCCCTGCAGCTAGGCAGTTCAGGGCAATGCAGCTGTTTCCAAATCTGACTATTATTGACTAGAATTGCCTAATCTTGCTGTACCCTAACCTAACTAATCTATCTAGCAGCCGTTTATGAAGCTAAAACGCTGGTAAATAGTGTCTGCCAGCTTTTAAAAAAGCTAAGCAGCGAGACAGCGATGAATTCTGTTCAAGCGTGGAAGCTAATGGCACCGAGCAGGAAGTGCAGTGACCTAGATAAAACAGGGTCATGTGATTTTACCAGCCAATGAGATCCCTACACCCATCACTGGTGACGTTCTTGACCCCCCTCTTTGCTCTGCACTGATTGGCTGGCCGCCAAAAGTTCAGGAAGCGATTTGAATCTGCGATTGAGATTTTTGATAAGATTTTAAGGAAAAAGATCAAATCGAATCGAGAAATCGATAAATGTGAAAATCTGCTCGATTTCAACTTTTCTTGATTAGATCACTGATCACTAGCGATCAGTAAAAGATCTAGATCGAGTCGATTGCCGATTTTAAAGAAAATCGCGTCAATTTTCAATCTCGATCGATCGCCGAGTCCCATTAATGTCAATAGGAGAAGATGATCAGGTTAATTTTTAGACCGAAACAAGTGAGGAGAAGCTGGAATCACCATCCAGAACAGTAAACTGGATACGTGGTACAACTTAGTCAAGACAATTTGGTTATAAGAGTCACAGAAAAAAATTCACACGCTAAAATAATTCATTCTTTTCAATGGCTAACTGAAAAGATGAGGATAGCGTAGCTATAGCTGATACAGATAAGAAGACACCGGTATTGGAAATGACAAATGGTAACTGGCAGTAGACCCCTATCACTTTTTTCACCAGGGCCCAAGAACATGTCATATATGTAGTAGTAGCAAGAACATCCGAATGGGGAACATAGAGGTTCAGCTGGCAGGGCCGTAGTTATAGGGGGGTGCAGTGGTAGCCAGGGCTACCGTCAGTCATCTATTAACCGTTTCAGGGCCTCATGCAGCTAAATCAAAAGGGGCCCACACCCATTATAAGTTGCCATTTTTAACATATCACTGGGCCCCTTTTTGATTAGGGCCCCTGACAGGAGTACTGCCCTATTGGTACCCCTGGCACCCCTTTTACAGTAGCCTGACTACAAAACCAGCAAAAATTACCTTTTGAACACACAATAAAATTAGCGATAAATAACTATTTGAAATAAGATTTTTGGGAACAAGATATTGACTATTGCTGTCTTTTACAGTAGTATGACCCCAAAAGCAGCAAAAATGCCCTTATGGACACTCAGAATAAAATTAGCAAGAAGAAATGAGTATTTGAAAAAAGCTTTTTTTCAATGCTGATGCTGCTATGGCTACTTGCCATTCTACTGCTGTCACATTGCTGAAGTTGTTCCACCGTGATATTAGAACGTGAAGAAGATGAAACAGATGTCTCAAGTGCCTCAATGAGCACTGTCTCAAATTCCTGCTTTCTACTGTCAATGCGTGTGGGTGGAAGGAAATTGCTGACTTTTGATTTGGAACGTGGATCAAGGAGGGTGGCCACCGAGTAACTGCTGTTCATTTTGCTTGATCCGTGTAAAACAAGAAATGAGTATGTGAAATAAGGTATTTTTCCATACGACCTTTACTATTGGTGTCTTTACAGTGGCCTGACCCCAAAACCAGCAAAAGTGCCCTTATGGACACTCAGAATAAAATTTGCAAGAAGAAATGAGTATTTGAAAAAAGATTTTTGTGAATAGGACATTGTATATCGCTGTATTTTACAGCAGCATGACGAAATGAGTATTTGAAACAAGATTTTTGGGAATAGGACATTGACAATCGCTGTCTTTTACAGCAGCCTGACCCAAAATCCAGCAAAAATGACCTTTTGGACACTCTATACAATTAGCAAGAGAAAAGAGTATTTTAAACAAGATTTTTTTTTACTAGGACCTTGACTATCGCTGTCTTTTACAGCAGCATGACCCCAAAACCACCAAAAATGTCCTTATGGACACTCAGACCTCGAGCATTCCTCAGGAGACAGTCAAGACCTGGGTAGCGCTTGAGAAACTTATGCCTATACGAGAGCGTTTGCCCCGCCATATAAAATTCGAAAAAGCCTTATGTAGCACCATCACATCCTTATGCTTAAGCAACAATGGAATATTTTACAAAGGATATTGTCACATTATGCCAAAAACGCGTCGGAAATGGGCTCAAGGAGCTCAGGTTCCTTTCCATGAGTGCAGACGAAGTGAGCTTCACTTGGAAACGCTGGCTGACACCCAAGTTCCATCCAGGTGCCCTTCCTTGGCTTCCTTTTTCTTCCTCTCGTTTTCCTTGATGCGCTGGAGGAAACTATCTCTGCTCTTGGAGTGGCGAATGTGCTCCACACGGACGTTGATTCTTTTGGCAAGGATTTTAGCCTTGATCTACTTGTTCACAAATCTACCCACAGCATGCTGTTTAACATTGTAGATCCTAACAGTCTTGCCATGATAGCATTTATGTGGCATGCCTTTTTGTATGGTGCCCATACCCTTAATGTACACAATGTCGCCTTTCTTGTAGATGTGCATGAATGTTGATAAAGGCAGAATTGCATGTTTATGGAAGGGTCTTGAGAACATATATCGGGTTCCACGCCTTTTGCCTATTGTGTTTGTCATTTTCGCACCTTAAAAATGGCACGTCCAGAGGAAAGAGAAGAACCAGCTTCCTTCTCCTCCTCTGAAGGCATCAGCGATTGGGCGTCAGAGCAGACAAAATCATCCTCTTGGGCCTCTTGATATTTTGAAAAGCCTTGGGGCCCCAATCGCATTGTGTCATCAAAGAGCTCTTCAGAATATGGATTATCTAGTGGGGTCTGTTTATTGGGTGACATTTGGTCCGTCTTTGCTTCAGTTTGGACTGATGATGATGACGATATTTGTGGCCGTGATTGAGAGGAAGAGGAGTTAAAAACCCACTGGATGAAGGGTGTGTTAAACACTGAAAAAAAGATTCGCACCGCTCTTCAGAAATGAGACGCACAGGGAACCGACCAAGCGATTACAGGCAATGTTCAAAAATACAAATATTAAAAATGTCAAGATTTGTTCACAGTCTTTTATTGAAGAACTGTACTGCAAATACAGCAAATCACAAGTGTTCTTAAATCCCTATAATTCACAACAAGGATTAGAAACAGAATTGTTTCTATGGAATACCTGTGAAATGGGGTCTTATGGAAAAGCACTGACATGGAAGAGTACTGCCATATTAGCACCCCTGGCACCCCTTTTACAGCAGTATGACCCCAAAACCAGCAAAAATGACCTTTTGGACAATATAAAATTAGCAAGAAGAAAAGAGTTTTTTAAAAAAGATTTTTTTTGAATAGGACCTTGACTATTGCTGTCTTTTACAGCAGCATGATCCCAAAACGAGCAAAAATGACCTTTTGGACACTGAATAAAATTTTTAAGAAAAAATGAGTATTTGGAATAAGTTTTTTTTTTTAATAAGACCTTTACTATTGGTGTCTTTTACAGTGGCCTGACCACAAAACCAGCAAAATGACCTTTTGAACACTCTGAATAAAATTAGCAATAAGAAATGAGTATTTCAAATACATTTTTTTTTCAATAGGACCATTGTTTTTTTTCAATGTGGAATGTGTATTTCATGTTGTGAAGTAGACTTGCTACAGTTCACTAATCGGTGACCTCGGCAACCGGGGCAACAAAATCGTCAGAGATTCACGCTTGATTCATTTTGCTGAATGTCAGACGATCTACATTCTCAGGGGAAAGCCAGATACGTTTGTCAGTTATCACCCCACCAGCTGTGCTGAAGGTGCGTTCAGGTTCAGGCTGCTGGGCAGTATAAAACCTCTATGGCGTGCTGAGCAAGCTCAGGTCATTCCTCCAGAAGTCAATTGGGTCTGGACCAAGCCCAAAAACATCGGTGTTGAGCCGCAGGTAGTCATGAACCATGGTCTTAAGGCAGTCTCTGTGTGTCTGAATTCTGCCCTGCCTTACAGGCGTTGGTGAGGTGGTAAATAACGATTGCCACATGTCACCCATTAGGCTTCTGCCACACTGCCTGCTGCTGCTACGGCTACTTGCCACTCTACTGCTTTCATGTTGCTGATGTTGTTCCACCGTGATATTATTATGTGAAAAAGAAGCAACAGATGTCTTGAGTTGTTCAATGAACACTGTCTCAAATTCCTGCATTCTACTGTCAATGTGTGTGGGTGGAAGGAAATTGCTGACTTTCGATTTGTAAACTGGATCAAGGAGGGTGGCCACCCAGTAACTGCTGTTCATTTTGATTGCCTTGATGCGTGGATCATGTTGCAGGTAATGTAGCATCCAAGCACCCATGTGTGAGATCCTGCCGGGATTTCCCAAGCCTCAGGGTCGAGGGGCACTAAACAGGACTTCCTCCTCTTTCTCCTCAAATCTGTGCCAACCTCTTAGCACTGCAGGAATATCGGTACAATCGGTGTCCAGCCATGCCTCATCCTCCTCCTCCGCATCCTCATCCTCAGCATGACCACAGCACTGGCTAGCCCTGAATGCTATCCTCTGAGAGCTGAAGTGCCATCCTGCACTAGCCCTGGACCCTGAACCACCACCTAAGGACGACCTATAAATTTGGGAAACATTCGCGCCTTCTAGATCCTCAGGCGAGTAAGGCTCTGTGTCTGCATCTGTGTCTAACACTTGTTCCATTACAAATATCCCCACAATGGTCAAGCTGACAATGGCATTGTCACTGACCATTTTGGTAGCGTCTTCAAAACTGACAAAGATGGTGCAGAGATCTTTCACCTGCCTCCACTCTCTATGGCTCAACACCCCGAGGTCCGCACCACTGCTTGTCAGGCCATGCACCACTTCATACTCCATATTGGCATTACGCTACAGCCACAATCGCAGGAGCATGTGGAGGGTGGAACTCCAGCGTGTTGCCACATGAACAATGAGACGGTTGACGGGGAGGCCAAGATGACGCTGCAACGCTGCCAGTTGGGCCAAAGCAGGGTGCGAACGCTGGAAGTGTGAGCTCAGACATCGAGCCTTCCTCAGCAGCCAGTCAAGACCTGGGTAGCACTTGAGAAATTTCTGCACAACCAGGTTCATGACGTGTGCCAGGCAAGGGATGTGCGTAGGTTTACCTATTTTAAGGGCATCAAGGAGCTTTTTCCCATAGTCGCACACCACCTTGCCTGGCACCAGGTTCTTCGCACCCAGCCACTGGTCAGTCTCAGTGCGCAGTGCTATCCACAGCTCTTGACCGGTGTGTTGATGGTCTCCAAGACACATTAATTTCAACACGGCCTGGTTTCTCTTGGCACATGGAGCTTGGGGATCTGGAATGTGCAACATCCAAGCAGTGTGGAATAGTGTCCGCCGAGCCCGAGGCCCACCATCATCACCAGAGACACCCACCCAACTCACCCAGTGACCGTGCTTACAAGTACATGTGTCTGTAGTGAGATGGACTTTGGTGGACACAGATGCAGCCAACGCGCTGGAGATTTTTTCTGACACGTGACTGGCCAGGGCAGGGACAGCTTTTTGGGAAAAGAAATGCCTGCTCGGCATCTGGTTTTGGAGGCATGACAGGGCCATGACATGACGGAACCCATCTGTGTCCACCAGTCAGAAAGGCAACATTTCCAAGGCCAAAAGCCTGGCAATGCCGACATTCAGGCGTTTGGCTTTGGGATGGTTGGGGTGAAAGTGTTTCTTATGCTCCCACACCTGGTACAAAGAAGGTTGGTTTCTAGACTGGCCGCTGTACAGCGTGCAGGTCAAACTGGTGGAAGGTGAAGGGGTAAGTTGTGTCTCAGGTGGTGGTATTCGGGCGACAGTGTCTGGGAATGGGGATGGTGTTTGCTCCTGCCACTTCGGCACATGGGCAGCAGAGGACTGCTTGGTCTTGAAAGTGGTGGAGGAGAAGACAGAGGATGTCACAGTGGTTGGAAGCCCAGGACCTGTGTGGCCTTTTTTCTCCAAGTGATTCCTCCACATCAATTCATGCTTTAGATGCATGTGCTTATTCACATTCATGGAGGTTAAACTCTCTAGATTCTTTCCTCTACTGACGCTTTGACGGCAAATCTGGCATATGACGTCGGTCGACGAATCTGAGGTTTGATCGAAAAAGCCCTGGTCACAGGTCCTGGACCTCTTCGATGGTGAAAATCTAGTATCAGTGTTTCCACTGCCATCACTGACCATGGCTGGTGGATTAATCTCAGCGAACTTGTGCGACCGACCTCTCCCTTTCTGAGGCTGGACCCGCACGGACACTACCCCATCATCTCCCTCCTCCTCCTTCTCCCCTGATGAGGTGCTCGCAAGCAACTGCTGCTGAAAAGACCACGTTGGATCCGCAATGTCATTATCAACATCATCATCACAGGTGTCTTCCTCATCCTGACAGTCTACATTCTGAAGCTGTGGGCCTGAAGCCACAAGCACTGCAAGGCGTTGCTGACCGCTTGGGATTTCTGCCGACTGACCAGCATCCTTCTCCTCTGAGGGCATCAGCGATTGGGCATCAGAGCTGACAAAATCATCCTCTTTGGCCTCTTGATCTTTTGAAATGGCTTCTGACCCCAACCGCATGTGCTCGCTTGTGTGTTGTCCTGAGAACTGTTATGAGTGCTGTGACTCGTAGCTCAAGCTCCAGGTCCTACCCCCTCCTCCTTGCTTACCACCTCTGGTTCACTCCATGTTCAGAAAGTTAAATATTAAAAAGGTAAAGATTTCTTGACAGTCTCTTATTGAAGAACTATACTCCAAAGAACAATTGTTCTTAAATCCCTATAATTTTCAACTGGCAACTACCATTAGAAACAGAATTGTTTCCATGGAGTATCTATGGAATGGGGTGTTATGAAAAACCTCTGACACCAAATCAACAGTGTTCTTGCTTCAGTCCTTGCAATTTGCAATAGCCAACTAGGACTACAAATAGATTTTTTTCTACGGAATATCTAAGAAATGTGGTTTTATGCGACTACCAACTAGGATTAGAAATATAATTTTTTCTATGGAATTATGTAAGGTGGCTAACAGCAGGAAGGGTATATAAATGTGTAGAAATCCGGCCAGGGTCCTGCATTTATTCCTTCAGATGCCAGACAATGCCCCAAGGTAAGAGCCTTGGGGGATATGAAAGGCCAATATTAGATAGGTGTCGACAGTATAGGACACTGTAGACATATGTTTAACGGTTAATGTTGTTTGGCTTTCAGCATTCCAGGGTCGCCTTTCATTGGGAGTGAGCATTTAAGAGGCTAGGGTGGGTGCTCCAACTCCCCATGGATCCACTCCCGAGGTTACATCCAGGTTTTCCACCTGAAAATTATAAGTCAAGCAAGGGAAGCTGAAGGGGTAGACTAAAACTTACAGGCTACTGTAAGTCTGGAGAGGAGACACGCCTGGAGATCAGCAGGAACTTACAAGTCGATAGTAAGTTGGTCTTTGTGCAGGTTAGAGACCAGACGGGCAGGCATTTGTTTTGTTTATGGCGGTTGCATGCCATAGCACTTGTTGTTTTTTTATGTTTGCTGCTTAATAAAATTACAGAGGCCCTGTATTTTTGCACCCGAAGATCTGTCTCTGTCTCTGCCTGAAAATCTCACGTGCTGCCAAGATCCCTGAGCCGTAAAGCTCACCATAGGTGGAGAGGTATGCGAAGGCTTTATTAGAGAGCAGTACTCTGATAAACACTGATGACAGAAGAAGCGTAAGGAACGTATGTCATGGGTTGAAAGCAGCTACCGCACAGTCAGCCGTTTGGCAGTCGTGTGAAATGGACGCACTGGGGTAAAACAGCTGTTACACAGCAATAGCCTACCTACTCCAGTCGATAGGCGGCTAGTCAGCAGCAAGGCGCACGATGGAGACCCTCTGGGTCAAGATGAGACCAACTGCCCTGTATATGATAACCACAGGCCACGGTGGTGAAGGAGCAAAAGCAGGTGAAACCAGGACTCGCAGCAGCAGCTTTCAGGCCACTGGCTGGTGAGGCCAGAGGGGGGGGTCAACAGGTGTGCTGACAACGCCGACCAGGTGGTGCAAAGCTCTCTTGCGCAAGATGACCAAGGATGATGACACCGAGGCTTACCTGGGGATCTTCGAACGGTTAGCGGAAGATGAGCCAGCTACCTGTGAACCAGGTGGGCAAGATGACTGGGCCCCCTTCCTAAAGAGGCGAAACACAAAAGGCCTATTTCGGCCTTAGAGTCCAAGACGCAAGGACTACGCCAAACTACGGTGGTGAGATACTGGCCAGCTGGGGGGTACATGGAATTAGAGAGACCAGAGAGTACAAGCATGGGAGTTTTGATGCCCACAAAGCCCGCAAGTCCAAAATGTCGACCTGTTCCACCTTACCAACAAGTGGCTACAGCCGGACACTCTCACCCAGCCCAGGTGGTCGGGAAAGGGTGTCTGTGACCGTTCATGCGGGCCTTCCCGTCAGGCTTCAGCGTGTGCGTGGGCTTTTCACAGACCCAAAAAGAGTGAATGAATCTGGGTCGCGGTGGTGAGATGATACTGCGCCCAAGGAAGAATTCCTGCAGGTGCTACACACCCAAGAGGTGGTAAGAAGGACCTCCCAAACGGCGGTAAGACTGTTCCTGTCCCAAGTAGAGGGGTCACGGTTACAGCGGATGAGGGGGAGATGACCACCCCACCCCAAAAGGGACCCCGGTTCCCTAAGCCCCGGGGACCCCATAATATGCTGGACAGTGCAAGACTTGGGCATGTAGGCGGCACGTTGCACGGGGAGGAGAGAACCCATGGAATATGGGTTGGGGAGGCTTATTCCCTGGTGTGCCCGGCCATATGTACTCCACAAGGGTTGCGGTGGGGTGGGACCGTAGAGACGTGCACGGTCACCGTTAATGGACTTTCAGTTGCAGGCCCTCCTGGATCGGGGAGACTTGGTTGATAACCCTCGTTGCAAGCACAGCTGGTGAACCTAGATTCAACTACACACACGCCGAATGGTAGTGTGTATTCAACGGGGCACCAAGGACTACCCCACTGCCATACTGCCATAAGAGGACTGCCTGTCGGGGGCTGACCCAAACATGGGTGGCCATTGTGGCAAGCCTTACCCCATAGGGCAATTATCGGATGTGATTTCCCCGTTTGTCTTTGGGAGAGTTATGGGGAAATATAAAAAATATTTGTATGTATGATATGGTTACCCGCCTGTAAATAACGTACGCCCATGGTGGATAATGATTTAGAACCGCTACCCTTTACCATTTCTCGGATATACTGGCTGGAGACGCAGAGGAGAACCCTCTGAGTTGGAACTCTCCTGTCCTTGCCGGTTCTCGAGAGGGGAATTTTGCGTTAAAGAACAAATTGTGGGACCATAATTTGCAGAACGCCTGCGAAAAGCGTAAAGGTCTTAGATGGTAAAATCCACCGGGAACCTGGGGAGAAGTTGGTGTACCTCACTTCGCCGTACAGAATATACCTCCCGTACTGGTGTGAAATGCGACACCTAACCGAGGTGGTTGACAGTTTGGTGGTACCCGCCCTGGTACCCCATGTACGTATGGTGTGGGAATTAGACCATTCCAATGCTTAGGGGGACACTTGGGGGGCAGAGAAAACTGGGGAGCGGGGGAGGAGCGGAACTTTCTACTGCCCGGAATCTATAAGGACATGTGAGAGGCAGTTTCTGTAGTTCCTGTCCAGAGAGTCAGGTCACCGCCCACTAGACCCTCATCTCCGGAGCCAGCTGGTTCCCTGACCATAATCGATACGTGCCCTTCGAACGGTTTGGAATGGATATTGGATAGACCCTTCCTAATCGGGCCAAGAGGACATCAGCATTATTCCTAGTGGTACTGGTTATGCCACCAGCTACCTCAGAGGACACATACCCCTCAGAAACACTCACCTCCAAAGGGAAAGCTAGGGAAACTATTCACCTATTCACCCGTACTGGATCCCCAAGGAGATCAGACAAGATCAGGGGCACTCCATTCATGTTACAACAGTGAACCAAGAGCTGATGTCGCCTGACTAAATATTACCCACCTCGGCGCACCTCAGTGTACCCATCCCAGACCGATTGTCTGGTTGAGCCGTTCAATAAGATAAAAGGGATGTTAAGAAAGGTGGTGGACAAGGATGGGAGGGATTGGGATTGCCTGTTGACCTATATGATGATTTCTATTGGGAAGTTGCTCACAGGCGTCTACCGGGGATCTTTCCATTCGAGATGCTGTATTGGGATGACATCCCTCCGAGGGCTCCTGGACTAGCCAGGGAGACACTGGGAAGAAAAACATTCAAAAAGAGGAAAACCCCTATACAGGAGTGTTCATACGAGCATATAGCCGACATGATGGACAGACGATCGCGGATGTTATGCCCATTGTAAGGGAAAACATGCAGCAGCCAGGAGGCAAAGGCCAGAGTTTACAAACAGGGATCCGCAAGGGTCAGATCCTTTACAGCCGGGGGACAGGGTACTCTGTACTTGTCCCCACAGTAGGCGCAAATTTCTAGCCAAGTGGCAAGGACCTTATGGATTTGCGACAAGGTAGGTGAGGTGAACTACAGTTTTCCAGCCAGTGAAAGAAGCCGCTACCAAATATATCATGTCACCTCATCAAACCCGTGGAAGGACCGAGAAAGTCTGGTGGCTGCAAAAGGGAGGGTCAGGGAGGTCCCAAAAAAGGGGGTACCCCTGTCAATATATTCAGATCCATTGTCAGAGGTCAGAGGCAGGAGGTCAGTGGAATTCCTACAAAGGAACCGAGGGTCTTCTTGAAACTGCCTGGCCAGACAGTCGTCATTAATATATTGTCATTTTCACCGAGCCCGGTCAAAAAGGTAGGTTAGACCATACCAGGGTACGTAAGCCCAGAGGCCAAGCCATATCAGAAGAGGTGAGGAAAATGTTAGCCGTTAGGGGTCATAGAGAATGTCCCAATAGTGGTGGTCGAGCCCATTGTGATCATTCCTAAGCCGGATGGTAGCTTGCGGTTCTGTAACGATTTCCGCAAGTTGAATGAATGAGATCTACCAAATTGACGCCTACCCATGACAAGGGTCGAATGAGCTGATCGAGTAGGTTGGGCCTGCGAAGGGTTAATATGACACCTCCTTAGGACTAACCAGGGGTATTGGCAGGTTCCCTCACAGATGAGACCAGGAAAAAAAACTCAGCATTTCTCTACCCAGATGGGACACTTCCAGTATGTAGTCCTTCCTCTTTGGGTTACATGGGCCCCTTGAGACTTTCCAGAGGCTAATGGACATCATCCTGCAGCCGCATAAAAATATGCAGCGCATATGAGATGTGGTGATTTATGTGCTGACTGGGATTCTGCATCTGGCTAAGGTGGAAAAGCAGTCATAGACGCGATAGGGGCCGCTGGGCTAACAGACAATTCCCCAGAAATGCGCGATAGGGCTAGAAGAGGCTCGCTACTCGGCTACAACATCGGCCGAGGGATCATCAAACCCCAAGTAGATAAGCTTGTGAATGCCATTAAGAATTGCCTCAACGGTATCCAAAAGCAGGTTTTTTAGATCCTTCCTAGCATTGCAGGCTTTTACAGGAGGTTTGTGCAAGGCTTTGCCTCAATAGCTGCTCCTCTAACAGACTCACCAAAGGGGAGCGAAGTCCACCATGGTAATAAAGTGGAGTCCTGAGGACGAAAAAGCCTCCAAAACTTATGGGAGGTTTATATGTAAGAGCGCCTGTTCTAATCAACCCCTAACTTCAGGGATAGAATTCCTGTTGCTCGAACAGATGCCTCAGATGTAGGCTTTAGGTGCCAGGTTTATCCCAAAGGATTAAACGCGGGAAAGAGCACCCGATAGTTGTACTCAGCCGGAGGAGAAACTATTCGGGCGGCTGAAAAAAATTTAGCCATTGTGGAAGAGAGAATGTCCTGCCCTGAAGTGGGCCAGTTGAGTCACTTCGATATGTACCTGGTGGGAACGACAGTTTAGGGTGATTTACTGATCACTTCCCCGCTAAAATGGATTGTGTCCCTAAAGAAAGGGAAGAACGCGAGGGTGACCACCGGTCGGTTCCTGGCACTACAGGACTTTATATTTTCTGCGGTCGAAACACCGTCATGGGTCTCCAGCAGGCAAACGCCCTGGCGAATTGTCTAGGTGTGCACAGTTTCGGTGGCACAAGGTGCATACGGCCACCACAGGTCTGAAGCAGAGGGGGGGGATATGTACGGTGGCAACAGAAGGAAGGGTATTTATGGTGTATTGTACTCCTGCCAGGGTCTCGCTTATTTCCTTCAGATGCCCAGACACTTGCACCACAAGGCTATAGGAGCAATTGGGGCGAATGAAAGGCCAATATTATGATTGGTGTCGACTGTTTAGATATGGTCGTACATTTGTTTTACGGGTAATGTTAGTTTGGCTTCATGCCATTCAGGGTCGGCCTGTCTATTGGGAGTGAGCATAGAGGGCAGGGTGGGTGCCTCAAAGACCTTGGTTCCATACCGATGGTTCACCACTCCAGGTTTTACCTGGAATATATAAGTCAGCAGGGAAGCTGGATGGGGTAGACTACAACTACAGGTACACTTTAAAGTCTGGGAGGAGACTAGCTGCGAGAGCCCAAGGCAGGAAACGTACAAGCTGATAGTAAAGTTGTCCTTTGTTAGTTGAGAGACACAGAGTGGAATGTACGTTTGTTTTGTTTATGTCGGTGCATGCCTTGCACTTGTTGGTTTTTTTTTTCTGTTTGTGCTTAAATAAAATACAGAGGCCCTGTATTTTTGCACGCGAAGATCTGTCTCTGGTCTCTGCCTGAAAATCCACGTGTGCCAAGATCCCAGGCGCCGCAATGCTCACATATTATCTATGGAAGATCCTAGGAATGAGGGTGTTATGGAAAACCTCTGACACAAAATAAACAGTGTTCTTGCTTCAGTCCTTGTAATTTGTCCACAAGTTTCCCCCCAAAACCAAGCTGCCCACCCCAAACTGCAGCAAGGAGCTTTTGGGCAATGCAAGATACAGTATGCAGCTATATTAGCTAGGATTCACTAATCTTGCTGTACCCCAACCCTAACTAATCTATCTAGCAGCTTTTCCTTTTCGCTGGAAAATGATGTGTCCGTCTGCTTTGAAAAAAGCAGTGCAGAGAGAGCAATGCATTCAGTTCACAGGCTGTAATCGTAATGGCATTCAGCAGGAAGTACAGTGACATAGAATAAATACAAGGGTATGTGATTTTAGCAGACATGAGATACCCTAACCCACATGGTGACGTTCTTGACCCCATCTTTGTGCTGATGCAATGATTGGCTGGGACCGCCTAAAGTACAGACTGCGCAAAAAAATGAATTCTTCACTTAATATCCTAACTTGGTAAAACCATCATGTGATATTGATTTATACTTTACTTACCATCATGTCTGTATTTCTAAATATTAATTTCTGTTCTATCTAGTAGTTTGCTTGCATAACCTGTCACAAGTTACTTTTACTCTTGTATTTTTTTGTGAAGCCTTTTTTATGATATATTTTTTGACGCACTTGCACATTTGCACTTTTTGATATCTTGTGTAATATACACTATTAGTTTTTTATAGGCTGTTGACTTGATATACTTTGTTATTTATTCATACACTTTATTGACTAGTCACTTTTGCCTTAATGTGCGTATATATAGTAGGGATTAGCTCAAACGATAGCAGTCTCTTCCAAGGTAAATCAATGCAAACTTTATTTGTGCAGTCCAGACAACAGGGAAACAAATAACAAGGCTTGCTTCAGCCAAAAAAAACAGGTCTCAGTCTTTGGTATAGCCACCCCACCAGGGTTACTGTGTCTTAGGATACCGCATGCAGGTCCTCAGTCTTTCCAGGGTGCAAGGGAACCACCAAACATCTAATAATATAATATTTATTTATATAGCGCCAACATATTTCCGCAGCAATTTACCAAATTCGAGGGTAAACGTACAGACATTAAACATTAGAAGAACTTACAGATGAGACACAAGGTGTGAGGGCCCTGCTCGTGAGAGCTTACAATCTATTAGGGTGTATGGGTGAAACAAATGGTGAGAAGTGCCAAGTTTACAATGGTCCAGCCATGTTTCATAAATAGAGGGTGGTTTACATGAAAAATGGATGAACCTGCCACCTTGACAGTACATCTATATAAGTGCCTGTGAGTGCCTTAGTGTAGGGAGTGACAGATGTGTGTGATAGCAGTTAGGGTTCTTGGTAGGCCAGACTGAGATATGTGTTATCAGAGCCTTCTTAAAACTATGAGGGTTGTGAGTGTGCCTGATCGCCCGCGGTAGCATATTCCAGAGAACTGGTGCCGCACGTGTGAAATCTTGGAGACGGACATGGGAGGTTCAGAGCGGGTCGGGTGGTAGACAGAGACGCGGGAGGTGCTGTAGGGGGGGTGCAGCGTTGTGGAGAGCTTTATGGGTGAAAGTGATGAGTTTATACTGTATCCTGTACTGAATGGGCAACCAGTGCAGTGACTGACACAAGGTAGAGGCATTAGTATAGCGGCTGGAAATAAAGATGAGCCTGCCTGCCTGCTGCATTCCGGACAGATTGAAGAGGGGAGAGTTTGCACGGAGGGAGACCAATTAGCAAGGAGTTACAGTAGTCAAGACGAGAAAGAATAAGGGCCACAATGAGAGTTTGAGTTGTTTCCACAGTGAGAAACGGACGTATTCTGGAGATGTTCTTGAGGTGCAGGTGACAGAAGCGGGCAAGGGATTGGAATCTAGTATAACACCCAGACAGCGGGCCTGCTGCCTAGGAGTAATGGTGGTGCCACATACTGAAACAGAAATAGCAGGGGGGGTTGGTTACTAGATGGCGGAAAGACAAGAAGTTCAGTTTTAGTGAGGTTTAATTTCAGATGGAGAGAGGACATTATGTCAGAGACAGCGGACAGACAGTCACTGGTGTTTTGTAGGAGAGTAGGACTGATGTCATGGGAGGAGGTGTATAATTGGGTGTCATCAGCATAGAGATGGTACTGGAAGCCAAATCTGCTGATGGTTTGTCCTATCGGGGCTGTGAACAATGAAAAGAGGAGAGGACCTAGAACCGATCCCTGAGGAACTCCAACATCAAGAGGTAGAGAAGAGGAGATAGATCCAAATAAAGAGACACTAAAGGAGCGCTCAGACAGGTAAGATGAGAACCAAGAGAGAGCAGTGTCCTGGAGGTCAATGGCACTGAGCATGCTGAGAAGTTGGTGATCAACAGTGTCAAACGCTGCAGAGAGATCCAAGAGAAGCAGCAACGAGTAGTTACCCTGAGATTTTGCTGTTAGGAGGTCATTTGAGAGGATCGAGAAGAGATTTAGTAGAGAGATAGCGGATTAGGCGAGAGTAGACCAAGTGTTCCAGGAGTTTAGAGATGAAGTGCAGATTAGAGACTGGTCAATAATTAGCAGCGCAGGACGGGTTCAGAGTGGGCTTTTTTAGTAAAGGGGTTATGATGGCGTGTTGAAGGAAGATGGAAAGATCCCAGTGGGGAGAGAGAGGTTACAGATTGTAGTTAGGTGAGAGAGGACAACTGGAGTAGTGATGAGCGACTGCGTCAACTATTGTCATCGGATCGATAGTTGATATCGTCAATTATCATGCCGATATCTGATATCCGATAATAGAAAATCGCCGATGACCATTAAAGTCTATGGGAGAGGAAGAACACCTTCATTCTTACACCCAAACAGGGCTGAAGAAGCTGGAATTAACATCCACAACAGTAAAATGGATACGTGCTACATCTTAGGCAACACAATTAGGCAACAAGAGTCACAGAAAAAAACTGACAGATTATTCACTATCCCTGTCTGGTACCACAGCATGACCCTTAAACCTGCATGACCCACAAATTAAAAAGTGCCAGAAGGCAGTATTATTTGAACCATCATTTTACTTGAACTGGACATTGAATATACCTGTCCTGGGCCACAGCATGAGGCCAAAACCTGCATGACCCCCAGATTTAAAAAGTGCCGGAAAAAGGAGTCTTTCAACCACCATTTTAGTTGAACTGGACATTGACTATACCTGTCCTGTACCACATCATGACACCTAAACCTGTTTGACCCACAGATCACAAAGTGGCCCTATGCTATTTTGTACAGTGACTGTTCTTTAGTATATTTTTTGGTAACTGACATTTGTTTACAGAATTTATTTGGGGTAGTTTTATTTATAGTTTTACATTATAATCAGTTTTTTTTTTTCAAGTGTGATAACATACAACATAATCTCTCCCTGCAGTTTTTAGGTATTTTTTACACGTGTAGATGTGTTAATTCGTTCGCACACCCAATAATTAATAAAAATGTCCTAATCATCCCCAAAACACTTTTTATTGAGAAGACATTTGCCCTCCTGGTTTCTGAGAGTGTTTAAAGCGAATAAATTCTTTGGGTTTCATTTTTCCCCAAACCCTTTCTCAGTGAAGGGAAAAGACCCCCTGGAGCAAAGATCACCTCATATGTCTCCAGCCCCAGTAAATTTTTAACCCCAAAATTGGCAATTTGTGTCCACCCTGGACCCTTTTTGACTACTTAACCTCACAGAAATCCCTTTTTTAAAATCTATTTTTTAGAAATTTTAACTCTCCCCCCATTGTCCTAACGTGAAAGCCGTGCTGCCGTCATAATCGTTACCGGGGGGCCAGCTGCCGGGCCAACTTTCAGTGGTGCGGTGAAGCCCCGGTGCGTCTGTCCTATTAGAAAGGAAAAAAACCTTATGACGCAACAACGAAAACATCGTCTTTAACGAGTGCGGAACGGAAAGGGGGGGTAAGACCCCACCTTCCTCATACACATTTAAAACCTGGGTAGCGCTTTCCCCTCCTGAGTGGAAAATTGAGCTTCACTTGGAAAAGCGGTGGTTGCGCTCCTGTTCCCCAGGGGCCCCTTTTTTTTGGCATTCTTTTTTCCTTTTTACTCAACGGGTGGGGGAAATTGTCTCTGTTTTTTTTTTCTCTGTCCATGCTCATACTCCCTGTCCTCTAAAAACCTCCCCTCTGGGCAAGTCTTTCCGACCTTCCTTGTACAATTCGAGAAATCACTCACCGGCCACTTTTTTAGGTACACCTGCCCAAATGCCGTTTAACCTTAATTTCTAATCAGCCAATCACATGCGGCAACTCAGTGCAATTGGGATGTGACAGGTCAAAACAATCTCCTGCAGTTCAAACCGAGCCATAGGGAAGAAAGGTGATTTTAGTGCCTTTGAACGTGGCATGGTTGTTGGTGCCAGAAGGGCTGGTCTGATTTTCAAAACTGTGACCCTGGGGGTTTTTACGCAAACCACTTGGGGTTTTCAGAGAATTCCGAAAAAGAAAAAAAAAATCCAGTGAGCGGCAGTCCTGTGGGCGAAAAGCCTTGTTGATGCCAGAGGTCAAAGAGAATGGGAGACTGGGCGAGCTATGAAAGGCAAAAGGACCAAATACCCCCCCGTTACAACCCAAAGGTAGGCGAAAGGGATCTCTGAACGCACAGTACACAATTTGAGGCAATGGCTACAGCCAGAAACCACACCGGGGTTTTCCACCCCTTTAGCTAAAAAAAAAAGGAAAAGAGGCTCTAATTTTGCCCAAGCTCACGAAAATTGGAAGTAGAAAAGGGAAAAAAGTTGCCCGGGCTGATGAGTCTCGATTCGCTCGACATTCGGATGGTTGGGCAGAATTTTCGTCAACAACATGAAAGCATGGGTCATCCTGCCTTGTATCAAAAGGGTTTAGGTGGTGGTGGGGGGTTTTCATGGGGTGGGGAAAATTTTTTGGCATCTTTGGGGCCCCCTTGGGGACCAATTGAGCTCTTGCAACACCCTTGGGTTAACATCCCGAAGAATTGAGGCAGTTCTGAAGGCAAAAGGGGTCCAAACCCCTTACTAGCAAAGGTTACCTAAAAAAGTGGCCGGTGAATGTATTTGTCCAGCTATTTTGTACTGAAAATTTTAGTTTTTTAATTCTGAAAAGACATTTTAAATAGGGTGGAACCCACCCCGTCTTTTTTTTCTCTTTTTTTTAATTTTTATTAAATGGGGTTGTCCAAATACATGGATTTCTAGCTATGGGAAAGATCTTCAAAAACAACCTTTTTGCAATATTGTCCTCCTATTCCCGTTTTTGACGCACCTTTCCCATTAATGTCAAAACATCACCCTTGACCACTCTTGAAATTGTGAAGAACAAATGTCTGGTAGACACAACATTTTTAGAATAGGACCTGTTGTATAGCTGCATTTCCAACAAACATGCCCCCAAAAATTCAAAACATGACCCTTGAGCCACTGTTGACAATTGTGAAGAACAAATGTCTGTTAGAAACCACATTTTTTATAATAGGACCTGTAGTATAGCTGCATTTCACAGCAACATGCCCCCAAAAATTATACAAATTGTGAGGGAGAAATGCCACTTAGAAGCCACATTTCTGTTCCAAAGGACCATGATTATAGCTGTATCTCACAGCACCATGACCCGAAAACCATTGACAATGTAAAAAATTCTAAAGATGAAGTGAGTAAATGGAATACAGTTTATGCATGAAACCTTGTACAATTGGTGTCTTTTACAGTCTCCTCACCGCAAAACCAGCAAAATGAACTTTTGGGAACTGAGAATAAAAATTGCAGTAAGAAATTATCATTTAAAAAAAAGTTTTCAAGAGGACCATTTCTTTTGGAAGAGGAATGTGAAGTAGACCGGCAACTAATCGGTGACCTCGGCAATTGGGGCCACAACATCATCAGAGATCCATGCCTGATTCATCTTGATGAAAGTCAAACAATTAACATTATCTGTGGAAAGATAGGACGCTGGCTGCAGGGCAGGACAACACCTCTATGGCGTGGCGAGCGAGCTCGAGCCATTCATCCATTTTGGATACCCAGAAGTCGATTGTGTCCAGAACATATCCAAAAACATCGGTGTTGAGACGCAGATAGTCGTACACCATGATCTTAAGCCGGTCTTGTGTGTCGTATGTTGACCCTGCTTAAAATGCGTGGTGAGGTGGTAAAAAAAGATTGCCGGGAGCACCCATTGGCTTCTGCCACAATGACTGCTGCTGCTGCCTCTACGGCTACTTGGCACTCTACTGCTGTCACGTTGCTGACGTTGTTCCACCATGACATATGAAGAACATGATGCAGACGCAACAGATGTCTCCAGTTGAACAATCAGCACGGTCTCCAATTCCTGCATTTTACTCTATTTTGGTGGGTGGAAGGAAAGTGCTGAGTTTTGCATTGTACCGGGGATCAAGGAGGGTGGCCACCCAGTAACTGTTGTTCATTTTCATGGCCTTAATGTGAGGATCATGTTGGAGGAAATGGAGCATCCAAGCACTCATGTGAGAGATGGAGCCTTGATTTCCCAAGCCTCTGGGTCGAGGGGCACTAGCAAACTGATCTTCCTCATCTTCCTCCTCCGCCTCAAATCTGTGCCAACCTCTTTCCAAGGCAGGGACATCGGTAATGTTGGTGTCCAGGAATACCTCATCCTCCTCCGCTTCCTCCGACACAGCTTCAACACAGCCCTGACTTGCCTCAGATGATGCACCCTGAGAGCTGAGGCGCCGCCTTGCACTAGCCCTGGACCACTGCCTAATGAAGCCTGAAAAAGTTGTGAAACTGTCGGGCCTTCTGGATTCGACAGAGAGAAAGGCTCCGTGTCCGCATCTGTGTCCGTCTCCTCCTCCGTCGATGGTTGGATCTTATGTTTCAAAGTGTCCAACGATCGTTCCAGAACTAAGATCACCACAATGCTCATGCTGACAAGGGCATTGTCCGCACTGACCATTTTGGTGGCTTCTTCAAAACTGGCAAGGATGGTGCAGAGCTCTTTCACCTGCCTCCACTCTCGGTGGCTCAACACCCCGAGGTCCGCACCGCTGATTGTCAGGCCATGTGTCACTTCGTACTGCGTAATGGCATTGCGCTGCTGCCACAATCGCTGGAGCATGTGGAGGGGGAATTCCAGCATGTTGCCATGTCAACAATGAGATGGTTGACGGGGAGGCCGAGCTGAAGCTGCAACGCAGCCAGGCGGGACGAAGCAGGGTGCGAACGGCGGAAGTGTGAGCTCAGACCTCGAGCCTTCCTCAGCAGGCAGTCCAGACCCGGGTAGCTCTTTAGAAATTTCTGGACGACAAGGTTCATGACATGTGCCAGGCAAGGGATGTGCTCCAGCCTACCGATCTTAAGGGCAGCCAGCAGATTTCGACTGTTATCGCACACCACCTTGCCTGGCACAATTTTCTTGTCACCCAGCCAGCGCTCTGTCTCGTTGCGAAGAGCCGTCCACAGCTCCTGACCTGTGTGTTGACGGTCTCTAAGACAGATTAATTTCAACAAGGCCTGTTTTCTCTGGGCACGTGATGCCACCAGAGGACCTTTTTTTTTTTTTTTTTTTATAAGGCTTTATTTTAGAATTTTCCAAATAGACACAAAAAAGACAAAAACCAACATTCTCACATGTTCTACAGAGGCATTACAAGTACTTTTGATAGTAGAGAGTATACAATTTCAAAGGAGGAATCGGCAATAGCACTATACATATGATACATTCAGCTGTGTCCAGATAATGATTCAGGAGGTATACATTCAAACACATTTCAGTAGTATATTATATATAGTTATACGTATAAAATGTAGACAATGACAAAAAGGAATAGAAGTCGCCCATCAATTGTAGTATTCTCCTCAAGTGCTTTCAGTCATGCCATGCCTCTATGTCATACATTCACACCATCACAATCAATCTTCATTCACACTTGTCGTCGGTCTCTGGCCCCCCCTTAACACCATCCATTGCCATTCACATCGTTTGAGCTGCAGTCCAATTGCTCCAAACTGTATGGAAACGCTTGGGGATGCCATTTGCAAGCCCTATGTGATCTTGTACCTGGGAGTTCCGCATTAACCAGCTGTTTTTCCACTGCTCTAAAGTAGGGACCTTGGGTGGTTTCCAATTTAAAAGAATGTTTTTCCTGGCATAGAAGAGCAAGAGCAGATAAAGGGTGCGGTCTGATTTCCCCGGAATTAGTTCTTCTAAAATCCCTTAAGGGCGGGGGGTTTTTTTCAGGGAAACCACACATTGGGGCCCCCAGTGCCCCAAATTCAAAAAACAGTAAATTTTCCCCGCCAAAATTTTTTGCAGAATGGGCACTCCCACACCATGTGAATAAATTTCCCTCTCTCCCCCCCCACCGGGAGCAACCGGGGGAGGACAAGAAATGCATTTGGTATAATCAAAAACTGGTGAAAAGAAAAACCCCAGGGACCCCACTTTTTTGGGATCATTTGACCCGGGCACTAAAAAATAAAGGCGCCAAGAGGTCCCCAGTTTAAGAGAGCGCACTTTTGGGTAAACGGGGACATTCCTCCCACCTTTCAAAGGGGGAAGGGGGGGACCCCCAAAGGGGGGGGGAGCCCGCAGACCATAACACTTTGTAATGGAAGAAACGGGCCCTTTTTAAAGGGGGAAACCCGCTAAAAAAGGGCCCTAATTTATCCGTTTTTTCAAGCGGGAAACACAATCCCCCAAACTGCGCCACACACGCATGCCTTAACTGTGGGTATCAAAAAAAAGGACCCCCTGGGAAAAGGTCAAACTGTAGCGGGCATCTCTGCAAATGCCCAGAATCCCCCAAACTTTATAAAATTTGGGTAAGGTTTTCACTCCTGGGGCCCCCCAAAAAACCATAGCGGGGAAAGCTCTACTGTTCTGGCAGTTTCCGGGTTAACCAAAAAGGGAAAAAACCGGGCCAAAAGCACTTTTCCTCCCCACTATGCCCTAAGAGTGAAAAAAATTCTTCCACACCGACAATGAATTTTGGGGTATAAAAATTTGGGGGAATTTTTTTTGGGGGGGGGGGGGGGGGGGGGGGGTTTGGGTGTTAGAAAAGAGGGGTTTTGGGGGGGATTAGGGAAAAATTAAATTGGGATTAAAATTGTAAGGTTTGGTATAATAGGAATTAAGGTGGAAAATTAAGGGGGTTTTGGAGGGGGGGGTTTTAAGTGAGTTGTTATGAGAAAAAATGGGGTATTGGGAAAAGAGAAAAAAAATTTTTTTGGTTTTAAGTTAAAGGTTTGGGTGGGAAAAAAAAGGGGTGTGTTTTTTTGAGGGGTTTTTAAATTTTAAATATTTATTAAAAGGGAAAGGGATTTGGAATGAATTAAGTTAAATAAAGTTAATTGGGGGTTTTGGGAAACCAAAAATTAAACAATTTTTAAATGTTAATCACCCAAGATTTAAAAATTCGTACAAAGGGGAAACCCTAGATTAAAACCGGGTTTCGGGGCTTTTGCAAAAAACAAAATTTTTCCCCCCCGTTTACCCCAAGCCAGAGAAATTCCCCAAATGTATTCACCGTTCCAGCAAACATTTAAAAAAGGGCCCCTTGGTTCCCCCAAATCCCCCAACATTCACCCTGCATACAACGATATTTTTTTTTAAAGACCTCCAACCAACCATCCCCTAATGCCGCCCATGCACTTTAAATTCAAAATTTATAGGGGTTTCCATAATGGGGGGCGAAAGCAGCGGTGAGAGTGGGCCCCCCCTCCCAAAAAGTGCCTCTTTCCAGGGGGAAAAGGGGAGAAAGAAAACCCCAATTTACTCTGACTCTCGCCGGGGGTTGCAAATACAATGGGCCACCCTTTTTATTAAAACTAAAGGAATCCCCATCCGTGACAACAGTATCCACATAAACCCTCCCTCAACAGGCCCAAAATTTTTTTTCGTTGCCCAAGGCAGCGATCACTCTACCCCCCGTTTAAAGTGGGGGTGACATGCATTTTGGTAAATACCCTTCCAGATTAATGTCACAGTTTTCCCCGGCAAAAATCCGGGATGGTCTGTCCCAACTAAGATAGAATCACTCCTTTAGTCTCTTTTACCAAATTTTCGCCAAAAATTTTTGCATCTGGGTTTAAGCAAGGAAATTGGCCTAAATGAGCTGCACTGATCGGGGGGTCTCCCCTGGTTGGGGATATTGTGATCACTCCCCTAAAAAAAAAGGGAAGGGGGGGGTTTCCCGCTTATTGCCGCGCAAAAACCCTTTCCCCAGCCACCACTCCTTTGCTCTGTGTTTTGTTTCCCCCTTCCGCGGAAACCCATCGGGTTTCCCGGCCCGCCCTTAGGGAGTCCCAAATTTTCCCTAACCCCTCCCGGATCTCTTCTCCCCAAATTTTATCAGTGCAATTCCTCTGTTCTTCCTGATAGTACAGGTTTTTTCCACCTGTCTAAAAGTGGGCTATTTCCCTATCTGTGTAATTTAAATTTTCCCGGGGATGGGAGTCCCCTATAAAAAAAAGGGCAAACTGCCAAAAAACTCCCCTGGTCCGCCCAGACCCCCCCCCCGCCCCCCCAACCACACTCGCCACTACGTCCCCGGGGTTTCCCGTCGGGCCCAAAAATCCCAAAGGGCTCTCCCTTTTTTATCACCCCCACAAAGATTGATTGTTTTTCCCATGAAAGTCGTTTCTGGTGTACTCTGTCAGATGCAGCAATTAGTCCCTTGGGGCCACTAATAGTGGTCCTTATTTAATCTTGAGACGGGCCCTGCAATTCCGTTCCCTCTCCAAAAACTTTTGCTTCCCTTTTTCCCCTTTCTTCCCCCTTAAGTAGCTCTGTGTGTTTGAAATTAGCCCCAATTATGGCCCCCCCAAAAGCACAGCCCTTCCCAGGGCATCCCTTTCCCACCAGTGGGTTTACGGAGCCCTCTTTTTATACCCCCAAGTATGTCTTTTACCTGCTCTCGGCACCCAGTATTTTTGGGCACCTCTAGCCACCGGGGTTTTAACCTCCAAAACCCTCCCCGAGGCCCCGCTGGTGAGGCTATTACCCATTTAAAAGGGGCATAAATCTGAACCCCAAACGAGGTAGGTATTCTGCATTTGATATCTATGAATAACTCCTTTGACAAAAAGGGCCCAAAATTTCTATCGGAGAGAGAATTATGACCCGGGTGTAAAACAAGAGAATTGCCTACCCCGGGGGGAATTAACCCCATTCCTCCCTCTACCGGGCCCCATGTGTATCAGCCCACCCTTGAGGTTTCAAATTATCAAATAACGGGGGGTTTGGAACGGTCCAGGTCCCGATCTAACGTGGCGTTAAAATCCCCCGTAGGACAGCCGGGGTCCCTGGAATTGCGAGGGCCTTTGCCATCAGGGCATCCAGGACCCCCCCTGCAAAAGGGGGGGCGGAAACATAAATTCCACCTATAAGAAAAAACCCAAACCCCACAATTTTCATTAGAAAAAAATCTCCCCATTTGGGTCTATAAAGCAGACTTGTAATTGAAAGGTTTGAGACTTGCAATCAAGGAACCCAGACCCCCCGGGCATAATTAGAGTAAACCGCGTGGTAGCCATCCCTATTTCCCAAAGGCCCCTTCAGCGTAGGGTTTTTTGCCCCCCAAGATGCGTTTCTTGAAAAAAAACAATACTAGGATTATGAGTTTTAACATAGTCCAAAAAAAAAGTGCCCCTTTTCAAATTTTCAGTTTAACCCCCGGACATTCCCGGACACTATTTTCAATCCCCATCGCAAAATGAGGACCCCAAAATACCAAACCCCGACAGTTTTTCGACTAAGACCGCAAAACACCCACTAACCCCTTCCCCACCGACAAAAGCACCAGACCCCCAAAAATTGGCCCCAAACCGGGGCCCGAAAAACAGCCACCCCCCACCCGCTCAAAAACCAACCCCAAAAAGCCCGAACCCACAATCCCTAACATATCCCAAAAATGTTAAAAAAACAAAAAATTGTGTAAAGCACCAAGGTGCAAGTGACCTGCAAAAAAGAGGCACCCAAAAAGGCACGTGAAAAAAAATGTGCCGCTTTAAAAAAGAAAAAAAAAACCTGGAAGGAAAAACTGTTCCCCCGCTCCCCAAGAGAAAGGACCCCCCTGAAAAAACAAAAAAGGGGAAAAAGGGGATTAAAATAAGGCAACCCTCATAAAAGAAACACAGAAATGGCAATAAGTTTCCCCCAAAATGAGTCCCAAAATTTCAGGGTACTCTGATTTTCTCTGTCACGGGCCGGGCCCGGGGACCGCCTTTTCCACCCCTTTCCCATGCTTTCTTCAAGGGGTTGCAAAGAAGAACGTACGGTCTCGGGGGTTTTAACCCTCAGTCTAGGGGATATAAAATGGCGTATTGATTCCAGCCCCCCCTCAGG
The DNA here is from genome assembly GCA_025379985.1 of Phyllomedusa bahiana. Lineage (NCBI taxonomy): Eukaryota > Metazoa > Chordata > Amphibia > Anura > Hylidae > Phyllomedusa > Phyllomedusa bahiana. The sequence continues at coordinate 43,703 of JAODAL010019784.1, read as the reverse complement.
GGGAGTCCCTACATGTTTTGAAATTTCCGCCCTCTTCTGCAACCCCAGAAGTAAAAACCGGGTAGAAAGACAAATTGTTTTCTCGTAGGTAATGTCCCCTTTTTTTTTCTTTGCCGGGGAAAATATTAGATCTCTGTCCTAAATTAAGGGGCTTTTAAAATAAAAAAAGGGGAGGGGGAGCACCCGGAGGCAAAGATTTTGTCGGGGGTTCGGGGGGTCGGGTCAACCCCGAAAATGGATGAAAATTAAAAAGGGGCCCAAAATTTCCTTGAGTAATTTCTCCACAAACTCTTCCCGGGGGGAAAAGCCCTCCACTGTTCTGGCAACCTAAAATTCGCACATTATTACGTCTGCTGTGATTTTTTAGCTCCTTTTGCCCTAGTTGTAAAATTTTTACTTGCTGCTGGAGCGTATGAAGGGTTCCTGGTTGAGTCGAAGGGGCCTCCACTCCCCGTTTTTGCGCTCAGCCCCTTTCAGCTTTTTTCTTTTATCTGATTTCCCAAACATAACGGAGTCTTTTTAAAGTCCATTTGTAATTTTCAATTTTTTGTGGTTAACCATTGGCAGTTTGCAATGGCCCCCATGATTTTTTCGTATCAAAAACACCATTTGGTGGGGGATTCAATTGAGAGGGGTCTTTAGTTTGACTCATCGGGGCCATTTTTTAGGGTTTCCTTTTTTGCGGGGGCAGGGGCTTTTAGGGAAATTTCCTATTCCTACCCATCCGGATTGGGCCAGCACTCTAAAGGGCCCAAAAACAGGGAGTATGGTAAATTTTCATAAGGGTCGGGGAAAACAAGGGGTTTTATTTGGTTTTCTTAAAAAATTTGACAGGAAAAAAGAAAACCCTAGTGAGTTCCAAAGGCGGGACAGTCCTTTAAATTTAAATTTAGAACAGCAAAAAGGATTAAAAATTAAAAATAAAATTATACAATTCCCGCCCGGGAACCCCCCTCAGCAAATTTTTGGGATTGAGAATTAAAAAACGCTGTAATGGGCTTGAAAACCCAAAAACTTAATGATATAAAAAGGGGGGTGACTAAATCCCAGGATAATTCCCTGCGACAGATTTTCAGAGCATTTACTGCAAATGAATAATTAAACAGTCCTACAAAAATTGTCACATCAGAGGAGAGGAGAGGAAAAAAATTATGGCTAATCCCTTTGGGTTTGACAAAACCCCAATCCAAAATAAAAACCACCAAACGCATAAAAACTAAAAAAAGCACAAGTTGTTGTTTTAGAAGTTGGCCAGCAGGGGGGCAGTAGAGTCTAAATTTTTGGGAATTTAAGGGCTTTGGGGTTGCAGTAAAACTAGAGATTTAACCCCCTGAGGGTCTGGATTCTCGGCATTAACTTATACGTCCATATGAGAAGAATAGCAGTTGGCAATATAACTTGGAGTACGAAGAGGTAGCAACCAATTTTAGAAAGACTGTTTAAAGGAGCAAAGCTCCTGAAGGAGTTTTAAGCCCAAAATGACTTGTGTTTCAAAGTCACATATTTTTTTTAGCGGGGATATAGAGGCATCATATGGGAAGCACAGAGTATAAAGCCCTTTTGAGGATCCTGATCTCCTAAAAACCTTTTCTGCAGGGTTTTAAAAATCCGAGCCCCGGCAGCCCCCCTCCGCGTGAGCCCAGAGCCCGTTCAAGATGGCACGGGACCCAGGAACGGTTTTGCGCCCTTTTCCACCCGGGCCAATCTATGACAGGGGGGGCGCCAACCCGAATCTCGCTTTGGAAAAAGGGTCCCCAGGGGGAAAATTAATTTTCTCTACGCCCTCCCCAATTCCCCCCAGGGGTCCCTCCCCCTATGTTACTTACTGGAGAGGTTTTCTGATCTTCCCGCCACGGGTTTTCCAGTGTGCGAGTCGGCATTCACAGGCTCTGCCCCATTTTTTCCCCCAACCCTTTCTTGCCTTTCCTTCCAGGGCTGAGGGAGGAAGCCCTTTGTCACCTATTGGGGACCGAGCACCCGCATCAAATTTTCACCTTAGCCCCGGTTTTTCCGCAGTAAATAACATTCGGGGGGCAGGCAGTTATAATGTCAGTGGGCAGCTGCCGACCCTCACAGTTCCCCCCCTTTCTTGGCCCCGTGCCCCCGGGCCCCCCCACACCTCTCACCTCCGGGGGAATTCTAAGGGGGGAAACAGCACTGGGTAAAAGAGGCAGAGGGGCCCCAGTCAGGAGCTCAGAAATCCCCCTACAGTCTTTTTCCCAAAAACCCTGAAAGGGAGTGTCACCCACAACAGGGGGTCTTAGATCGGGAAATTCCAGCAGGATTATTCAGGAGCTCAGAACCACACGTCTTACTCCATGCAGGTCAGGCCCCCCAGAGGACCTTGGGGGAAAGAACCCTGCACCACCCCAGCGGCTCTAAAAGAGCGGCGCCGAGCTTGAGAGCCACGGGTCACCAACCAGAGACATCCACCCAGCTAAACCCAGTGAGCTGTCACAGAGATATAGCGGCCTTGGCCGTGCTTACTAGTCCATGTGTCGGTGGTCAGATGGACTTTGCCGGACACAGATGCAGACAGCGCGCTTGAAATTTTAGATGACATGTGGCTGGTCAGGGCAGGGATGGCATATCTAGAAAAGAAATGCCTGCTCAGCATCTGGTATTGGGGGCAGGCAAGGGCCATGACGTGGCGGAACCCATCTGTGTCCACCAGACGGAAAGGCAACATTTCCTAGGCCAAATGCCTGGCAATGCCGACATTCAGGCTTTTGGCTTTGGGATGGTTTGGGTTAAGGTGTTTCTTCTGCTCCCAAACCTGGTAGACAAAGGTGGCTGCTAGACTGGCTGCTGAAACGGAAAGCAGGTCGTCAACTGTTGGAAGGAGAAGGGCTAGGATGGGTCCCTGTGGTGCTGGGTGGTACTCGGGCGATGGTGGGGGCGAACCCGGAGGCTGATCCTTGATCATGACTCTGAGAGAATGGGCAGTGAGGAACGTTTTTGTGTTGGTGGGGGAGGAGGAGGAGGCGGAGAAAGAGGGTGTGACAGTGGTTGGAAGCCCGGCAGCGGTGTGGCCATTTCAACTCATGCATTCGCTGCATGTGACTAGACATGTTGGTGGTGGTTAAACACCTAAGATTCTTCCCTCTACTGATGCGTTTACGGCAAAGGCTGCATATACATGCTGGGTGAATCAGAGGCTTGCTAAAAAAAGGGGTCCAGGCTTGAGAGGTCCTGCACCTTTTACGATGGCGAAAAAGCGAGGATCGGTGTTTCCGCTGATCGTGGCTGGCGAATAATCTCAGCGGACTTGTGCGACCGCCCTCTCCCTTTTTGAGGCGGGACCCGTACTGACACTACCCCATCGTCTTCCTCCTCGTCTTCCTCCTCGTCCAGTGATGAAGCGCTCGCAAGCAAATTCTGCTGAAAAGACCACATTGGATCCGCAATGTCGTCACCATCATCATCATCAACACAGGTGACTTCCTCGTCCTGACATTCTGCATCCTGGAGCTACGGGCTACAAGCAACAGGCACTGCAAGGCCGACCGCCCGACCAGCTTCCTTCTCCTCCTCTATTGGCATCAGCGATTGGGCGTGAAAGCAGACAAAATCATCCTCTTTGGCCTCTTGATCTTTGGAAATGCCTTCTGAACCCAACCGCATTTTGTCATCAAAGAGGTCTGCAGAAAATGGATTATCCACAGTGGTGGGTACACGAGTTGATATTTGGGCTGCCTTCGTTTCATGTTGGACGGATGCTGACGATGCTGATGACGACATTTGTGGCCGTGACTGGGAGGACGAGGAGGTAAGACTGCTGGATGCAGGTTGCATTAACCACTGAAGAACAGATTGGCGACGCTTTTCGTGTTGTCGCCAGCACTGGAAGGAGCACCTCTCTCGTACCTCTACCTCCATGTCCTACACCCCTCTTTGCTCGCTTACCACCTGCATTTGACTCCATGTTCAGAAAGATAAACATTTAAGAAGGCATGGAAGAGTTTTTGACAGTCTCTTCTTGAAAGACGGCAAATCACAGCTATTCCTAAATCCCTTTAATTTCCTACAGCCAACTAGGATTAGAAACTGAATTGTTTCTAACAAATACCTGTGTAATGCGGTCTGGTGGAAGAACCGTAAGGCAAATCAAGAGTGTTCTTCCTTCACTCCCAGGGATTTACAACTGCCCCGTAGGACTAGGAATTGATAGTTTTCAACAAAATATCATACAAGTGCGCTATCTGCACCAAACTGAGATTCACCGAGCGCAATAAAACTATTCAGAAGTTACACGGATTGCGTTTTTTGCAGCAATGACAAACGAGAACAGTTGCTAGAAAATTTTTCTATCAGAATTTTCGTACAACGTGGCTATTTGAAAAAAAACTAGGGCCGCACCAAGTGCAATACAGCTATTTAAAAGTTATACGGATAACAAACAGTGTTTTTTGCACCAATGAAATACACCAACAGTAACTACAACATTACTGTACCCAAATTTAAGTACAAGGTTGCTATTTGAAAAAAACTGGGGCGAACCAAAGTGCAATACAGATATTTAAAAGTTATACGGATAAGAAAAGGTGGGTTTTTGCACCAATGAAATACAACAGCATTAACCACAAAATTTCTGTATTCAAATTTAAGTACAAGGTGGCTCTTTGAACAAAACTGGGACGCACCTAAGTGAAATACAGCTATTTAAAATGTATACGGATAATAAAAGGTGGGTTTTGCACCTATGAAATACATCTGCAATTACTAGCAAATTTTGTATCCTAATATAAGTACACGGGGTGTCTTTGACAAAATTGGGCTGCGCCCAAAGTGAAAAACACCTATTTAAAATTTATACGGATAATAAAAGGTGGGTTTTTCACCTATGAAATACACCTGCAATTACTAGCAAATTTTGTATCCTAATATAAATACAAGGTGGGTCTTTGAACAAAAATGGGCTGCACCAAAGTGAAAAAACACCTATTTAAAATGTATACGGATAATAAAAGGTGGGTTTTGCACCTATGAAATATACCTGCAAATTTCTAGCAAATTTCTGTATCCTAATATAAGTACAAGGTGGGTCTTTGAACAAAAATGGGCTATGCTAAAATGAAAGACACCTATTTAAAATGTATACGGATAATAAAAGGTGGATTTTGCACCTATGAAATACACCTGCAATTACTAGCAAATTTCGGTATCCTAATATAAGTACAAGGTGGGTCTTTGAACAAAAATTGCTGCGCCAAAGTGAAAACACCTATTTAAAAATGTATACGGATAATAAAAGGTGGGTTTTGCACCAATGAAATACACCTGCAATTACTAGCAAATTTCTGTATCCTAATATAAGTACAAGGTGGGTCTTTGAACAAAACTGGGCTGCGCCAAAGTGGGAAAGACAACCTATTTTAAAATTTATACGGATAATAAAAGGTGGGTTTTGCACCTATTTAAATACACCTGCAATTACTAGCAAATTTCTGTATCCTAATATAAGTACAAGGAGGGTCTTTTATCAAATATGGGCTGCTCCACAGTGAAAAACACCTATTCAAAATATATAAGTATAAAAATAGGGGGGTTTTGCACCTATGAAATACACCTGCAATTTTCTAGCAAATTTCTGTATCCTAATATAAGTACAAGGTGGATCTTTGAACAAAACTGGGCTGCACAAAATAAAAGGTACTATTTCACCTCAGGTACGAGGTGTGCTGGCCAAAAACTGGTAAAAAAAATCCATTTCAATTCAGGTTCAAAGCAGAGTCGGGGCTGCACAATATACACTCTCCTTTCAAAAGCCAGCCTGCCCGCCTGTCTGTCTGTATTTGCCCGCACCCCCGCTCCCCCACCCCACCCCGCGGCTGTACAGTGCTAGATGCTTCTTTAAAAGTCTCTGGCTAACTAACTAAGAGCTGAAATTCTCTAATCTACCTATGTTCTAATGTTCACAGCTAAAAGCATAGTTGTCTGTGTGAAAAAAAGAGAACTGTGTCTCTGACTGAGCTGTATTGAGAGAGATCTAGCACACGTCCTAATAGAGACACTGAAAACTGATGAAGAAACAGGAAACGCTGATCTATGCAAAACGAGGTCATGTGATTTTTCCCCCAATGACAACCAAAACATCACAGTCATGACGTCGCACACCCAGCTCCCCCTGCTCTATGCTCTAAGCTGATTTGCTGGCCGCCAAAATGACAGCAAGCGACGAATATGGCGTGATACTTATAGATTATGCGCAGATTCTCACCTAAAATATCGCGTGATCGGAAAATTTCGATTAACCTAAAAACCGTGCTGATTTCAAATTTATCGATTATAATCTCTCATCCCTACTGGAGAGACAAGGTGGGAGGGGATGGGGTCACTAGAGCAGGTGGTGGTGCGAGCAGACAAGAGAAGCCTGGATACTTCTTCTTGTGTCGTCGGGTCAAGAGCTGAGAATAGACTAGAGGACGTGCGGGAGGGGATGGGTATTACTTGGGGATTGAAAAATATGTTGCCGGATATTTTCAATTTTCTCTTTGAAATGAGTCGCCAGGTCCTCAGCACAGAGGTCAGTAACTGGGGCCTGAGCTTTAGGCCGTAGGAGGGAGTGGAAGGTGTCGAACAGATGTTTTGGGTTGTTGTGTAATGTTGAGATGAGGGAAGTGAAATATTCTTGTTTGGCACACTGAAGGGCAGTGTGATAAGTCCTGAGCATGAATCTGTAGTGGAGAAAGTCTGCAGGTAGCTTCGACTTTCTTCACAGACGCTCAGCACACCTGAAACATAGCTGCAGATGGCGAGTCTGAGGTGTGTGCCAAGGCTGCGGGGGTCTGACTCTGGTGGTGCGGTGTGTGAGTGGTGCCAACATGTCCAGGGTGGTTGTGAGAGTTTCATTGTAATGTTTGACAGACAGGTCAGGACAGGAGGGAGGAGATTGGGGGCAGTGAGGACTGTATGGTGCCTGTGAGTTCCTGAGTATTAATGGATATTTTGGAATGTGTGATGGGTAGGTTTGTCCAGAGAAAGCTGAGAATTAGTGATAATTAGTGATAACGAATTAGTGATAACGAAGGAGATAAGGTTGTGGTCAGAGAGAGCATAAGGAGAATTAGTGAAGTTAGAAATTGAGGAAAGATGACAGAAGACCAGATCAAGAGAGTTCCCATCCTTGTGGGTGGGAGAGTCAGTAAACTGCGAGAGGCCAAGAGAAGAGGTTAGTGAAAGAAACTGATAGGCAGAAGGAGACATGGGGTCATCAATGGGGATGTTGAAATCACCCATGATGAGAGTCTGAGCCTGCTGGCCTTACATAGCCCTGGTAATTCCTGGCCTGGAATGTGGGAGCAGCCATCCCACCCAACTCTTCTGACTGCTCCAGTAAAAACCCGACCCGGATAACAGCATTGCTGCCATACTAATAATATGAACGTGTCAGTAGCCTACTGCTACTGACACCAGAAATACTGGGTTTTCACGTCATTGACCTGAGGCAGATCGGTGACACATAACGTCCGTCCATGATAGTCCCTTGTGCCTTCCTACAATATATATATATGTGTGAAGCCTTTACACAATATGTTTTTTTTATGCACTTGCACATTTACACTTTATAACTTTATCAATATTAGTATTTTTTCTATCATGTTATGCATTTAGAGACTTTTCTCTAAATAGACTATGGTAATAACCTTGTTGGTATACGTACTTTCCCACATATTTTATGATAATTTTTATGTAAATGTCTTGATATCTTTTTAACCTATTTAATATAAATTATTAATTATTATTGATTGGTCCCTCATGATTATTATGTCCTTAAGAGGTTAATATTGTATATTAAAGGATCATTGTAGAATTATAATTTTAATCTGCAATTCAGATTGTGAGCCTGAAAAGTGACAGTCAGTGATGAAAATCTTTATTCAGTACTACGAAATATGTCAGTGTTATATAAATGGATTCTATAAGTAAATAATAATCTTTATGTATATAGCACCAATATATACAACAGCACTTTACAATTGAGAGGGTATAAGTATAGACAAAAAACAAACATTACATAGTAAAAGCTACTAACAGATCAAACAGATGTGAGGGATCTGCTTACAAGAGCTTACAGGCTATATGTGTATTGGGGTGCAAAGTGCTTAATTTGCACAATGTCCGATCACGTTCCAGAAATATAGGGTATTAGACACAAAAGTGGCTGAACCTGCCACCCAAACAGAACATCTATATACAGATAAGTGCCTGGTGGGCCGCCAGGGTCCAGGCAGCCACGCCAGCTCGGAGCGCCTGTTTTGGGGGGGCTGGTGTTTCCCCCCAGTGTGCCCCAAGTACCAGCGCCTGTCTGTGGTGCAGCTACAGAGGCCGCAGCACCAGCGGCCCCCACTCGCCACATGGCTGCATTGCTGGGTCACATAGACCCAGCAATGCAGAGATCATAACTGCTGTTGCGCAGTGCAGGCGGTGGCTCAGTCAGAACAGAAGAGGAAGGAAAGAAAGACAACAGGTGAGTATTTTTCTTTTTTTTTTTAAATGGGCTAACTAATTACCAGAGGCGGACCTACCTGAATAATTACTGGGGCAACTCTACCTGACTAATTACTGGGGGTGGCTCTACCTGGCTAATTACTGGGGGCAGCCCTACCTGGCTAATTAGTGGGGGCGGCCCTACCTGGCTAATTAGTAGGGGCAACTCTACCTGGCTAACTACTGGGGGCGGCCCTACCTGACTAATTACTGGGGTTGGCCCAGCCTGACTAATTACTGGGGCGGCCCTACCTGGCTAATTACTGGGTGCGGCCCTACTTGGCTAATTACTGGGAGCAACTCTTCCTAGCTAATAACTGGTCGCGACTCTACCTGGCTAATTACTGGCAGCGACTCTACCTGACTAATTACTAGAGGCGGCCCTACCTGGCTAATTAATGTGGGCGGCTCTACCTGGCAAATTAATGGGGGCAACTCTACCTGGCGAATTACTGGGGGCGGCCCTGCTTGGCAAATTAATGGCGGCGGCCCTACCTGGCGAATTACTGGGGGCGGCCCTACCTGGCTAATTAATGAAGGCGGCCCTACCTGGCTAATTACTGGTGGCGTCTCTACCTGGCTAATTTGTGGTGGCGACACTACCTGGCTAATTACTGGGGGCGGCCCTACCTGGCTAATTACTGTGGGCAACTCTACCTGGCTAATTACTGGGGGGCGACTCTACCTGGCTAATTACTGAGGACAGCCCTATCTACCTGACTAATTACTGTTGGCAGCCCTATATACCTGGCTAATTACTGGAGGCAGCCCTAGCTACCTGGTTAATTACTGGGGAGGCCCTGTTTACCTACATAACTACTGGTGGCCCATGTAACTTCCTTCCTAATGGGGGTCCAATACACATATAAACTGTGGGGGGCCATACTGTATATATCTACCTTACGAGGGGACCCTATATACCTACCTATCTACTGAAGGGGTCGATATAGATACCTAATGGGGGACTATATACCTCCCTCCCTACTGTGGGGCCTTTATACTTATCTGTTTACTGAGGGGAACTATATACCTACTGAGGGGCTACTTAGTTGGGGTTTATATACCTCTCTACCTACTGAATAAATCTGTAAACTTACTGAGGGGGTCTATTTACCTTTATATCTATCTACTTTGGGAGGTCTATATACTTACCTGCCTACTGAGGGAGGGGGGAAGGCTTGTATACCTACCTAATTGTGGTGTACCTATTTACATGCCATTTATCTGACTTTTTTAAATTCTAATTTTTAGGGTCTAATATATGCTATTTGGGGTACAATTACTGTGTAGGGCACCAAAGGGGGCACTATTACTATCTGGTGCTCTATGTATGGGGAGTTTGTACAGAGGTGGGAATTGATAGGAGATTGCTGGAAAAGAGAGTAGTAGTGGCCGGGTAAATTCTATAGGGACGAGTAGTTGTCGGGAGAAGAAAACATTGCATTCTGTACAGGACGGAGAAAAAAAGGGAAGAAAACAACTCAGAGAAGACATCATCGAGTTTTGGGCCAGATGGAAAAGAAAAAGGAGAAGAAAACAACTCCCATCAGAGATGACATCTCCTGTGAGTCCCTGATGTCAGGGGTTATTTTACTCCTGTGTTGAATCAGTGCTATATTCATGTTATGGTGACCTGACTACTTGTGATCTGATTGGCGGTGTTGTAGGTTATAGTGTTGCTTGTATAGTGGCAGCATAGGCTTGTCCCTGGTTGTAAAGCAAGTGCCCACCTGACTCTGTAATTAGGGGTTTGTCTGCACCACTTTTTCTTTCTTGCTTGTGTTTAGGGTGCTTTCACACAGAGCGGTTTTTGGCGCGTATTTTTATGTGCACATCAAAAACACACCAACAAGGCTCCGTGTGAAAGCACCCTTGTAGTGTTGCTTATTTTAGAAAGTGGCGAGGTGTGAGAACAAGGGAAATTTTTTAAGTGGATATTGTATGTGGGCTGGTGGGGGCTTTGAGCCAGGGCTGCTTTTTATTCCCAGTCCAGCCCTGCCTGTGATTGCCCAAGTGCATGAAGTGTGTGTGATTGAAAGCAAAGCGTTAGTGATTGGGAATCTTGGTAGGCCTGCCTGAAAAGATGTATTAACAGGGCACACTTAAAACTGTAAGGCCGTGTTCACACGGCTTATTCCTGACGGATTTGTGAGCCGTATTGAGCTCACAAATCCGCCGTGAATAAGGGGCGGGCCGGGGGCGGGCCCGGAGCGCGGCGAGGGCGCCGCTCCCCGGCCCATAGACAATGCATTATCTACAGCGCGTACGCGCCGTAAATAATGTGCATGTCACTTTCTCCCCCCGCGGCGGATTCGCCGAGCGGGGAGGAGCGACGGCATCCACTGTTCTCTATGAGAGCAGTGGATTACCGTAATGACAGGGACGGATTGGCGCCGTACTGAAGCGCAAATCCGGCGCGGAGTACGGCGCCAATCCGTGCCCAAATAAGCCGTGTGAACGAGGCCTAAGTGTTATGCGCTAACCACAGGGCATGGGGTACGGGTTAGCACATTCCAGAGAACTATATAGCTGGTGGGGCTTATGTATGAAAACTATCAAGCATTAAGATGGTCTTTATTGCCCATGATAACCAATCAGAGCTCAGCTTTAATTTTTCCAGAGCACTATATGAAATGAAAGCTGAGCTCTGATTGGTTGCTATGGACAAAAAACTGTTTCAATGCTAGACAGTTTTCTTACATAAGGCCCACCATAACAACCTCTAGATTTCTGCCGGTGCTGTATTACAGATCTGTAATTGGATTGTTGCAGCCTTAAAGGGAATGAGTCGCAATTTTTTTGTAAGTAATGTATGTGTTTTACATAACATTTTTATTTTCAGTTATTTTAGTTATGTGCTTGTATATACATTTATTAATGATACTTTTGTGTACAGAGGACTGCCCTTTTTAGAAGCAGCTCTGTATTGTGTGACTGCAGAGGAAACTGCAGTAAATGTGTATAGGGAGTACCGATGTCTCCCGTCCTAATCTCTTCAGCTACATCCCTCCCAGCTGTGAACTCAGCATGTTCTAGCATCTACAGTTCACAGCCATAGCTGAAAACTAACGAATAGGGCACCATGATTGTGCAGCCCAGAGGGCTCTTGTCAGGGCTGAGGAGCAGCTATTGAATGTTTCCTCAGTCACTCTTTGGTCCAGCAAGGCTTGCCAGAAAAGCAGCAGAGGTTGGGTGGAAGCTCAACTTCCAGCCCCGCCCCATAGAGGGAACATGTCAGTGTACTGTCAGCAAAGATAGAGACTGTAGTAAGTGCTTAGTGGAGAAAGTTTGAGCACATGGGTTTGTGAATGCACATGTGTATGTGCACGTGAGCTTGTGAGTGCACATGTGTGAGCACGTGGGCTTGTGAGTGCACATGTATATGTGCACGTGAGCTTGCGAGTGCACCCGTGTGTGCACTTGGGCTTGTGAGTGCGTGTGTGTGCGTGCACATGGCCTGTGTGTAATAATATGTAAGGATGTGTATGTGCCTGTGCATATACCTGGGTGGATGTGTATGGTCTTGTGTTTGTGTGCATAAAACTAAGTAGTTTGAAAAGTAATTTTAAGCTCTATATATGTCATAGTTTTGTGGAAATTGTACAGGGAGAGTACCACCTGGTGAGCTGGCCATATGCCATTTTCAAAAATACTATTTAATTTGAAACATGCTGTGAAATGTATTTTTGCTTCTATAGCCTTATTTATGAGTTACAGTATAGACAAAACGCGTTTGGGGGATAATTTTAGTAGGGGAAATTAGGGTTATCTATAATGAAATTTGTGGGGTCGCCCTTTTTGGGGCAATTACCACGCTACGGGATAGGTCTTAGTGTGGTTATAAGGTGCGAGATATAGATTCTTTGCCTATTAAGTAACCATATACCACCTTAAAAAGAGAAGACCCCCTGGATTACATGCACCTGGATTACCCTTATTGAAAAGTTAAAGGGCCGCTTTGTGAGTATAAAATTTAGATTTGATATGTTTTGTGCCATATATTATAGATTAGTATACTTTTATGCCTCATGAATAATTAAAGGTTATATCTTATGGGGAACCAAATATTGCTCTGTGAATATTTTTTTTGAGGTTTTTTCCTAATTTATATTGGCTGTGAATATTTTTTTTTTTTTTTTTTTTACCATCACTATTCTATTTTTGGCTATGGATACGCAGCAGCTGCCTCCAGCATGTATCTGTATACCTGCTGGCAGGTATTCACACATAAAGGGTCTGTGCAGCATGATGTTCAAATGTGAATTAAACGAACATTAGTTCTTATGGTATGTGGACGTTGGACCTATACCTGTGGATACAAGCTAGCAGGGATGCAGATATATGCATAGGGAAATAGAGTAAATATAATCACAATTTCACTATGGTTATTCCTTTTTCAGCTATGGATACATAGCAGCTTTGTAGGGTGTCCTCAGTCACCAACAATATGGCGATTCAGTGGGCTACAGAGTCTACAATCCACCTCCCTCTCCTATTGCACACAGACAAGAGGAGGGGGGTGATGTCACCACCAGAGGGGCCAGTCCACATTTACAGCAGCCATATTACAAACTGCTTCTGCTTGAGCTAAACTTATTTTTTTTTTTTTTGTTGGATGTGCTCGATAAGAGAGGGAAGTATTGAAACTGATTATGCATTTTTTAATATTTATCACAAATTGAATAGAAGAAAAAAATATACCGTATATACTCAAGTATAAGCTGAGTTTTTTAGCACAGAAAAGGTGCTGAAAAAAACCTTCCTCGGCTTATACTCAAGTCACCTGTCGGTGTCCGGGCGCTGCCATGGCCCAGGCGCCGGTGGAGATCTCTTCAGCTGTATGCGACTCCTCTGGGAGTGCACACAGCTGACACTCGAGTCAGCTGACTGCGTCAAGGCGCTGGCGGAATCTCTTCAGCTGTATGCGACTCCTCTTGGAGCGCATATAGCTGACAATACTATTGCGGAGCAGAAAGCCAGCAATCCCTGCTCTGGAATAGGACATCCGAAGGCCGCAAACAGACTTGTGGCCTTCCGGAGTATCTGGCACAAGCGGCGTGCTATGTCATCACACTGCCTGCATGGCCTGATGACATCACACTGCCTGTGCTGGGAAGAAGACGGAGCTCATTGGAGCAGCAGGAGAGAGAGGTAATTGTATTTTTTTTATTTTTTTTAAAACCCTGCCTATGGGGGACATATACCTGTCTATACCTGCCTATGGAGGACATATAACTGCCTATACCTGCCTATGGGGGACATATGTTTGCCTATACCTGCCTATGGGGGACATATATCTGATTATGGGGGACATATACCTGCCTATGGGGGACATATGCCTGCCTATACCTGCCTATGGGGGACATATGCCTGCCTATACCTGCCTATGGGGGACATATACTTGCCTATGGGGGACATTAAACTGCCTATACCTGCCTAGGTAATTTTATTGGTATCCATTTTTATTTTTGAAATTTACCAGTAGCCAATGTATTTTTCACCCTAGGCTTATACTCGAGTCAATAAGTTTTCCCAGTTTTTTGTGGCAAAATTAGGTGCCTCGGCTTATATTTGGGTCGACTTATACTTGAGTACATATGGTAATAAAAATTTCTACAAAAATTAACACACAATATTTCATCAATTAAAAAAAACACTTTTGACGATCAATTCGCTTTAAGATCTCATTTCCTATTGTTTCAGAATAATTACCTTTTGCTGTTGCTGAAATTCTTGCAAGGCTGAGGTGTTGTAAAACTTGTTGACGTTTTTCAAAATGTTGGCTAATTGCTGTTAGTCCTTATGGAAAAAAAAGTTTAATTATATGTCTATTTTTCTTGTAAATAACATGTGTACATAAATATAAGCACATACAGAAAAGTAAACACACTATATGCATTTTACAACAGATGTCCACTTTATTAGAAACAACATCTAGTAAGCGCAGTGTTGGAATGGCCTACAAGAGGACCAAAGGATCCTCTGGTGTGTCCTGGGACACATATGCAGGTTGGGACTGGCCCACCAGGAAGTTGGTAATCCAGAAGCGCGTACAATTGAAAGCTATGGTGAATGGCCGATGGCTTCCTTCCCTGTCAATCATTCCAGTGACTAGTGCCTACAGCCTATTCTAAGCTGCAAGTCTAAGGCACAGATGAATGAGTAATGCCCTGACACAAGCCACAGGAACAATCTATTCAGTGGAGAAACAGGGAGAGGTAAGTATAGTCTTTTTTAATTTTCAATTTCTACCCCAGATTGTCAGAAAAGAACACATTTCCGAAAAATATTCTCTTTGTACTCCTGGTTGTCAGTTGCGGGAAAAGACCACATTTCAGAGATATTCCATAGATAAAGTCTATTTCTAGTCCTACTTGGCTGTTGTAAATTACAAGGCCTGAAGCAAGAACACTGTTGATTCGGTGTTACAGTTCTTCCATAAGACCACATTTCACAGATATTCGATAGAAACAATTCTGTTTCTAATCCTAGTTGCCAGTTGGAAATTATAGGGACTTAGGAACATTTGTGATTTGCTGTCTTTGCAGTATAGTTCTTCAATAAGAGACTGTGAACAAATCTTGTAGACCTTTTTAATATTTATCTTTCTGAACATGGAGCGAAGTAGAGGTGGTAAGCAAGCAAGGAGGGGGGCAGGACGTGGAGCTTGAGATACGAGACAAGGCGCTCCTTCCAGTGCTCTGGACAACACGCAAGCAAGCACATCATCAGTTGCAGGACAATCAGGCCTGTCATCGCTCTATCGGTTACGTGTGAATCTCCGTAATAAAGAGCGTCGCCAATCTGTTCTTCAGTGGTTAACGCAACCTGCATCCAGCGGTTTTACCTACTCGTCCTCTCAGTCACGGCCACAAATGTCGTCATCATCATCGTCAGCATCAGTCCAACCTGAAGCAAACTCATTCCAAATGTCAACCCATGTACAGACCGCTGTGGATAATCCATGTTCTGAAGAGCTCTTTGATGACACAATGCGGTTGGGGTCAGAAGGCATTTCAAAAGATCAGGAGGCCAAAGAGGCTAATTTTGTCTGCTCTGACGCCCAATTGCTGATGCTGTCAGAGAAGAAGGAAACTGGTCAGTCTGCAGAAATCTGAGCTTTCAGTAACGCCTTGCAGTGCCTGTGGCTTCTAGCCCACAGCTTCAGGATGTAGACTGTCAGGACGAGGAAGTCACCTGTGGTGATGATGATGATGTCCAGGACCTGTGAAGCCTTTTTCGATCAAGCCTCAGATTCGTCGAGCGACGTCATATGCCGGATTTGCCGTCAACGTGTCAGTAGAGGGAAGAATCTAAACTACCACGAACATGAATAGGCACATGCAGCTAAAGCATGAATTGAAGTGGAAGAATCACTTGGAGAAAAAAGGCCACACAGGTCCTGGGCTTCCAACCACTGTGACACCCTCTGTCTCCACCTCCTCCTCCACCACTTCCAAGACCAAGCGTTGCTCTGCTGCCCATGTTCTGGAGCGGCATGAGCAAGCATCAGCCCCAGTGCCACACACTGTGCCACACACTGTCACCCGATTACCACCACCAGAGACACAGCCTACGCCTTCTCTTTCCACCAGTTTGACCTGCACGCCGTACAGTGGCCAGTCTAGCAGCCAGCCTTCTGTGTTCCAGGTGTGTGAGCAGAAGAAACGCTTTCACCCCAACCTTCCTAAAGCCAAAAGCCTGAATGTCGGCATTGCCAGGCTCTTGGCCTTGGAAATGTCACCTTTTCGACTGGTGGACACAGATGGGTTCCGCCATGTCATGGCCCTTGCCTGCCCCCAATACCAGATGCCGAGTAGGCATTTCTTTTCCCGAAAAGCCGTCCCTACCCTGGCCAGCCACGTGTCAGAAAAAATCTCCAGCATGTTGGCTGCATCTGTGTAGAGCAACTTCCATCTGACCACAGATACATGGACTAGTAAGCACGGTCAAGGGCGCTACATCTCTGTGACAGCTCACTGGGTGAGTTGGTTGGATGTGGATGTCTCTAGTGATGATGGTGGGTCTCAGGCTCGGCAGACACTCATCCACACTGCTGGGATGGTGCAGGTTCAAGATCCCCAAGCTCCACAGGTAGCATCACGTGTCAAGAGAAACCAGGCCATGTTGAAATTAATGTGTCTTGGAGACCGTCAACACACAGGTCAAGAGCAGTGGACGGCTCTGCGCATTGAGACTGAGCAGTGGCTGGGTGATAAGAACCTGGCGCCAGGCAAGGTGGTGTGCGACATCGGGAAAAATCTCCTTGCTGCCTTTAAGATTGGTAGGCTTGAGCACATCCCTTGCCTGGCACATGTCCTGAACCTGGTTGTGCAGAAATTTCTCAAGCGCTACCTGAGTCTTGACTGTCTGTTGAGGAAGGCTCAGGGTCTTAGCTCACACTTCCGGCATTTGCAATTTTGAAGATACCACCAAAATGATCATTCAGGACAATGCTCTTGTCAGTATGACCATTGTGGTGATATTTGTTCTGGAACAAGTGTTGGACACTCTGAAACAGCAGGTCCCAGCAGTGACGGAGGAGGATGCGGACACAGAGCCTTTCTCGCCATTGGATCTAGAAAGCCCGACAGTTTCCCAACTTTATAGGCCTTTGTTAGGTGGTGGTTCTAGGTCCCAGGCTAGTGCAGGGCAGCACTTCAGCTCACAGAGTACAGCGTAAGAGGCTAGCCAGGGCTGTGTTGATGCTGATGATGAGGAAGTGGAGGAGGAGGATGAGGCATGGCTGGACACCAACAGTACTGATGTTCCTACGGTGGAAAGAGGTTGGCACAGATATTAGGTGGAGGAGGAAGATGAGGAAGATCTGATTAGTGCCCCTTGACCCCGAGGCTTGGGAAATCCTGGCTGTATCTCTCACATGAGTGCTTGGATGCTCCATTACCTACAACATGATTCACGCATCAAGGGAATAAAAATGAACAGCAGTTACTGAGTGTCCACCCTCCTTGATCCACGTTACAAATCGAAAATCAGCAATTTCCTTCCACCCACACAAATTGACAGTAGAAGGCCGGAATTTGAAACCGTGCTCAATGATCAACTCAAGACATCTGTTTAGTCTGCTACACGTTCTAATGTCATGGTGGAACAACGTGACAGCAGTAGAATGGCAAGTAGCCGTAGTAGCAGCAGCAGGCATTGTGGCAAAAGCCTAATGGGTGACCTCTGGCAATCGTTATTTACCACCTCACCAACGCCTGTAATACAGGGCACAAATCAAACACAAAGAGACCGCCTTAAGACCATGGTCCACGAATACCTGCGGCTCAACACCGATGCTTTTGGACATGGTCCAGACCCAATCGACTTCTGGGTGTCCAAAATAGATAAATGGCCCAAGCTTGCTCGGCACACCATAGAAGTGTTATCCTGCCCATCAGCCAGCGTCATCTCGGAACGGACCTTCAACACAGCTGGCGGAGTGATAACTGATAATTGATTCTTGCTAATTTTGAGTGTCCGAAAGGTCTTTTTTGCTGCTTTTGTGGTCATGCTGCTGTAAAAGACAACGATAGTCAATGTCCTATTCACAAAAATCTTGTTTCAAATCCTCATTTCTTCCTGTGAATTTTATTCTGATGGTCAATAAAGGCATTTTTGCTGGTTTTGTGGTCAGGTCACAATAAAAGCCACCAATAGTAAAGGTCGTATTGAAAAAAAGCTTAATTCAGAAACTCTTTTATTCTTGCTAATTTTAGTGAGTGTCTGAAAGGTCTTTTTTGCTGCTTTTGTGGTCATGCTGCTGTTAAAGATAGCGATACTCAATGTCCTATTCAGAAAAATCTAGTTTGAAATATTCATTTCTTCCTGCGAATTTTATTTTGATGTTCAGTAAGGGCATTTTTGCTGGTTTTGGGGTCATGACACTGTAAAAGACGGCAAGACGTGGCCCCGTAGCAGCTGCTGTACCTGCTATGGCTACGCTGTCCTCATCTTTTCGGTTAGCCATTGAAAGGAATGAATTATTTTAGCCAGTGAATTTTTTTCTGTGACTCTTAGAGCCTAATTGTCTTAACTAAGATGTACCATATGTACAGTTTACTGTTGTGGATGGTAATTCCAGCTACTCCTCATGTTTGGGTATAAAAATGAATCTGGTCATCCTCTCCCATTGACTTTAATGGGAATCGGCGATTGATCGAGATCGTAAATCGGCGCGATATTTTTCAAAAACTTCAATCGCCAAGATCACTATATTTTTACTGATCAATAATTACTAATATTTATAATAAAAATTTTGTACATCAGCAAATTTCTCAATTTTGATAGTCACCTTGTGTTTTATCTTATAGAATGCACTATGTGCAACAAAAAATATGTGGGAAGCACAATACGAAAGTTTAAAATGGGTATAGCAGAGCACGTTAATAGCATAAAAAATTGCCAGACACAGATGTCTGGTGCTGCCAGACAGTTTGTAGAACAGCACAGGGGTAATCCAGCTAGCTTTAAATGTTATGCTATACTGTAGAACAGATTCTATATAGATACAGATTTTATAGCATCTGTACCGGGGTGGTGATTGGTTGAAGAGGCTTAGATTACGGGAGGCATTCTGGATTTTAAATCTGGATACAAGAGTTCCAGTTGGTTTCATTTACAAAACAGGTTTGCTAAATATATTAATCTAGTAATACATTGGTACATATTTATATCTTTATTTACCTGTTGTGCTCTACCCTTACTCTCTTCAGAACGTGATGACGTACTAGTATTCTGTATTGTGATTAGGTTGTCATTTGTTTTTAAACTTAATGGTTGTTTAATATGGTGGCTGTGAACAAGAGCTAGCGTAGCTTGAAACACGTTAGCCAGTTACAATATTTTTTCTCATCATGCTTGTACCGTTGTATTAAATTTGGATTATAATACAATTGCTTGTTTTTACCCATCCGGGTAAGGATATGGGAGTGCACCTGATTGCATGTTTACTGGGAACCGCCTAGCCAGCAGAGAATCTGGAACATATGGGATGAGCAGGAACAAGCCGAACACGATTCATACACGAATATATTTTGGTGAGTGTAGCCATTTCTTTTTTGTATTGCATTTGCTTAACTTTTCACATATACTGTATGGTGAGCCATGTTGAAAATAAAATTAAAAAACCCTGCCTTCCAAATAACGGATTTAAAACCCTGTCCTCCCAAAAATGATACCAATAAAAATTTCAACTCACTCCTGCAAAAACAAGCCTCTGCACAGCTCATTACACAGGAAAATGAAAAAGTTATGGCTAAACAATAAAAATAAAAAAACAATACCAGGATTGCTGTATTTTGTTCAAAAAGCCTCACAAAAACCTTAATAAAAAGTGATCAAAGTCTCATATACACCCCATAATGGTACCAATAAAACTTCAACTCATCCCACAAAAACAAGCCATAATCAGCGCTGTATACAGAAAAAATAAAAAAGTTATGGCTATCAGACTATGACAACATAAAAACACAGTTTTTTATAAACGCATTTGCATTGTATCAAAGTAATAAAGCATAAACTATATAAAATTTATATCATTGTAATTGTTCCAGTCCCCATAGGAAAGCTATTATGGTATTTATACCGCACAGCAAACGCTATAAAATTGAAGCCCAAAAAACTATGTGTTTCCCTCACCCTCCCCTTTATTTTCATGGCCCAATGCTGAGAAAAACTGTGGAACACCTGTGAACTTAAAATGTACAATATACCACTAGATGAGATCCTTGAGGGGTGTTGAATCCAAGATAGGGTGACTTTTGGAAGGGTTCACCTGTTCAAGTACTTTGCAAATGTGACATGGCACACACCAAAATCTGCGTTCCAAAAGCCAAATAGCGCTACTTCCCTTGTACTCCCTGCTATGCGCCCAAACAGCAGTTTACATCCTCAAATAGGGTATTGCTGAACTTGGAAGAAATTGCACAACACATTTTGGAGTGCTTTTTTCCAGGATTACCTATAAAAATTAAACATTTTCAGCTAAAATTGCAGAGTGTTGTAAAAAAATTTTTTTTTCATTTTCGCAGCCTGCCGCTAAAAATATCTGTGAAACACCTGTGTGGTCAGTATACTCACTACACCCCTGGATATATTCCTTAAGGGGTAAAATTTCCAATATGGGGCCTTTTTGGGGGTGTTTATTAGCACCTTAGTGTGTTCACAAACTTGAAATGGCACCTAAATAAGTCCAAAGAGTCTGGTAAGTGCTTCTCCTGTTCTGAGGCCTGTGGTTGAGCCAAATAGCGCACTAGGGTCACATATGGGAAATCTCTAAAAACAACAAAATCTGGGGAATCAATATAACGTTGCATTTCCCTGGTCACATCTACCGTGTTCCAGTGAATAATGGATAAAAACTGAAAATCTTCAAAATTTTACGTTTTTGGAAATTTCACCTCCACTTTGCTTTAACTTCTGTGAAATACCTAGAGAGTTACCAAACTTCCTAAACACTGTTGTAAATACTTTAAAAAGTGTAGTTTCTTAGATGAAGTCATTTATGGAGGTGTCTAACCTACAGGCCCCTCAAATCCATGTCAGAACTGGACTGGTCCCTAAAAAAATGCACAGTGGGTACGGAAAGTATTCAGACCCCTTTACATTTTTTACTCTTTGTTTCATTGCAGCCATTTGGTAAGATCCAAAAAGTTCATTGTTTTGCTCATTAGTGTACACTCCGCACCCCACTATATACTGCAAATTTTCTTGAAAATGACTACTAAATTTCTAAGCCCCTAATGTCATTAAAAAACTAAAAAGACATTTAAAAAATTATGCCAGTGTACAGTAGACATATGCCAGATGCTAGTTATAAACTATTTTGAGTAGAATAACTATCTGTCTTACATGCAGAAATTCTTGAAGTGTGAAAATGTAAATGTTTTCACATTTTTCACAATATTTTGATATTTTTCCCAAATAAACAAGGATTTTTTTTGGATCAAAATTTCTTAGTCACTTAAAGCACAATGTGTAACGAGAAAACAATCTCTGAATCACTTGGATAGGTAAGTGTCAAAATGTTATTCTCACATATAATGACACATGCCAGATTGTTACTGGCTGCTGCAGTAAGGAGTTAAGAGGTACTGGTAACTGCTCGTGGTTGGTTGGTGGTGGTTGTTGGGGGAAGGACTATCCAAAATTTTACTATAGGGCCCAGTCTTCACTAGTAACACCCATGGATTTGTGATATGGTCCTAGTGGTATTATTATTATTATTATTATTATTATTATTATTATTAATAGTGGTCTTGGGATTGTTTTTTTCTGCTCCAGCACTCCATCTTGTTTACAGGCAGGCATGATGATGTCATCGAACCAGTCTGTATCGGTCGACACGAGACTGGGAGCAGTACTGTACAGGTGGAAGAGGCAGGGTGGTAAAGTACAGTAGTTGTGGGATGGCCTCCAGAATCAACTTCTCTGGTGGATCCAGTCCAACACTGAGTAAACGGATCTCCTGCAGCACCAAGGCAATTAAAGCATAGATGTTGAAATCGTTCTGCAGCAATATTTGTCAATGCAGACATGATAGCTTTTCACAGTTGCCCAAAGTTAGACATGCTGGTTCTACCATCTCTCACTGTCATGTTCTTAGGAGCTATTTATGACTATATGACCCTTGAGAAGCACTGAATGAATAAATGAATGAATAAACTACAAGTTCTAGTAAATCTCTGCTCTTCCTGCTCCATTCCATTCTGCCCACAGCCCAGATAGCATGTTTAATGTGACAGGTTCCCTTTAAGTTATAATAAGAAAGGCATTCAAGTCTACAACTGTCATTTATTGTTTTGCCATCTTGACCAAATGTGCCTAGTGCTCTATAGGACTTTTCTTTAAAAGTGTGCAAACCTTTCACAAACTACTGAGACAGAATTCTATATACTGTATTCCTGTATTTTGATTAAGTTTGGTGAGGTAGGGATCCCTTCGTGACTATATTTTTTTTTTAGTTTTCTCCACTGTGGACTGGTATGACAGGTCAGTTACAGATGCATATGTGGTCCCCTCAGATTACTACATCACTTGAACACATACTGTAAGTTATTCTCATGGTTTGTAGAAAACCGATTCTAACACCTAATATATGCGCCAGTTGACAACAAAACAGGGACCAGAATGATTCTAAAAAATTCGATTCCGTCTTGGTCCAGAGATTACAATTAGAGATTGGCGAATTGATTCTAACGAAGTGGAATTCGTTTAGAATTTCAGGAAAACTTCGGTTCTGAATGAAGTAGAAGTTTGGGGTATTTCGCGTGAACGAAGCGTGCTTTTGATTGATAAAATGGCTGCGAGCACATGGCGTTACATGGGGCAAAGAACTCTGGGAGGAAGAAGGGCAAAGCCTACATGACATGTGCAGAGATGAAGCCAATCAGAGACCGGGGGGATTCTGTGACGTCACCGAACTATAAGTCCGGGCGCGACGCTGGGATCTCATACCGCTCTCACTGTACTGAGTAGGGAAGGTGCTGCCGCGGCTGCTTATGATATCTCTTACTAAAGAACTCACTTTTATACAGCGATTTTTTTGGGGGTGTCACAGCTTGTCTCAGAGACTGCTTCTCTTACGTTCTAATTCTGATTTTGTGGGGTATTGGAACTAAAGTCCAGTGTGCGTCCAATGCAGCTGCATATACATTTTAATGCTATCTGCTCACAGCACATTGAATATCCAAGGGGGATCTAAGCCTGTTCCTGTTGTATTCATTTAAAGAAACAGCGTTTTTACAATCCAAATACCACTTCATTTTTGGTTCCTCATTTCTTTTGCGCAATTTACATCCAGGGGTTAAGTAAGCGTTGTTCTGCTGTTGTGGTCACTAAAAAAAAACGTTCTTTTTCACCGCCAACAAAGACATTTTACCTGTAGCATAATTCATAACCGAAGGTTAATTAATTACAAGTTTTTCTGTTGTTGTGTACCGTAAAATACACGCCATTTTAACACGCTACAAAGCTGGTAATTTTTGGTTGCTCAATTCTTTTGCGCAATTTACATCCAGGGGTTAATTAAGCTTTGTTTTGCCGTTGTGGTCACTAAAAGAAACGTTCTTTTTTACCGCCAAAAAATACATTTTGCCTGTAGTATAATTCCTATCCGAAGTTTAATTACGAGTTTTTCTGTTGTTGTGTTCAGTAAAATACACGCAGTTTTAACATGCTACAAAGCTGGTACTTGTTGGCAGCACATTTCTTTTGCGCAATTTACATCCAAAGCTTAAATAAGTATTTTTCTGCAGTTGTACTTAGTAAAAGAAACGTTCTTTTTCAACGCCAAAGAAGAAATTTTGCCTGTAGCATAATTCATATCCGAAGGTTAATTAAGCCTGTTTGTGCTTTTATATTCAGTAAAATACACAGTGTTTTTAAAAGGGCACATACAAGTAAATTTTTCCTGGCCATTTGTGGAGTGCAATTTATATCCAAGGGTTACCCAAGCTTGTTACTGGGTTCATTTGGAGTCAAATACAGGGTGTGTATTTATTATATGCAGATATCTTCATCAAACAGTGTCTGTACATTTTAGAACAAACACTGGGCGACATGTATGAATCTCGCCACGTTGGAGCGCATGTTTTCTACAGTTTTCCGGCGAAATTTGAGCCTGATTTATGTCGGTGCCAAGGTGCACTCATAAATACCATGTAAAGTCCGCCGCGCCTCGTCAGTGTGTGGGGCACAGTGCGGGACACACGCAGTGCGGGGCTGCGCCTAATATTCGCCATCCGAGGAGGTGCGCTCATACATGCGGGGAAAAGTTCACCGCACCTCGCCATTGTGTGAGGCGCAGTGCGGGACTGCGCTGAACATGTATTCCGATTCGAGACAGGCTGGAAAACAGCGAGAAATCATTAAACATGTTCGTGCGGCATGGAGTATGAATCAAAAAATCGCCTTTATAAAGGCGTAAAACATTCTCTGAAAAAGAGCTCAAACCTACTAAAAAAATATATAAATAAAATCACTTTCCAAAAATCTAGAACGGCGCTACATCGGGAATTTGGATATTGAAAATTGCCGGGAAATATAGTAATTCAAATACTGTAAGCTCTTCTCATTGATCGGCAGAAACCAGCCAATCAAAATAAGAGCGACAGTGAACCATTATAACCTATGGAGAAGTATTGACCAATCAAAATCAAAGGCGGGACAGTTCAAAATACAGTAAAAATGCAGGAAAGAGCTGATTGGTTGAGCTAGCGGGGGCTTGGCAATCCTGGCCAATCAGAATAGGAGCGACAGGGACCCATTATAACCTATGGAGAAGTATTGACCAATCAAATTCAAAGGCGGGACAGTTCAAAATACAGTAAAAATGCAGGAAAGAGCTGATTGGTTGAACTAGCAGGGGCTTGGCAATCCCGGCCAATCAGAATAGGAGCGACAGGGACCAATAAAAAACCTATGGAGAAGTATTGACCAATCAAATTCAAAGGCGGGACAGTTCAAAATACAGTACAAATGCAGAAAAGAGCTGATTGGTTGAACTAGCGGGGGCTTGGCAATCCCGGCAAATCAGAGCGCGAGCTACTTTCTCCCATTGTAGTCTATGGAGAGATGGGGGCACTGAAATACTCCATGCCTCACGGCGCTGAGATTAGTAGATAAATCGCTTTTATTAAGTGTAAAATATTATCTGAAAAAGAGCTGAAACCTTCTATAAACATAAATCAATCAAATCCCTAACAACGCGTTTGTTGCCGAGACCGGCGCTACATCGGGAATTGGGATATTCGAAATTGCAGCTGAGCCGAGATTTCATTGCCTTGATCTGTCCATAGACTACAATGGGACAAGTAGCTCGGGCTCTGATTGGCCAAGCCCCCACTAGCTCAACCAATCAGCTCTTTTCTGCATTTTACTGTATTTTGAACTGTCCCTCCTTTGAATTTGATTGGTCCATACTTCTCCATAGCTTATAATGGGTCCCTGTCGCTCCTATTCTGATTGGCTGGTTTCTGGAGACCAATGACAAGAGCTTACAGAATTTGAATTACTGTATTTCCCGGCAATTCTCTATATCGCAATTCCTGATGTAGCGCCGGTCTTGGCGACAAACGCATTGTTAGGGATTTGATTGATTTATGTTTATAGAAGGTTTCAGCTCTTTTTCAGATAATATTTTACACCTAATAAAAATGATTTTTTTAATCATACTCCATGCCGCATGGCGCTGAGAGCCGAGATTTCATTGCCCCGATCTCTCCATAGACTACAATGGGACAAGTAGCTCGCGCTCTGATTGCCCGAGATAGCCAAGCCCCCGCTAGTTCAACCAATCAGCTCTTTTCTGCCTTTTTACTGTATTTTGAACTGTCCCGCCTTTGATTGGTCAATAATTCTCCATAGGTTTTAATGGGTCTCTGTCGCTCCTATTCTGATTGGCCAGGATTGCCAAGCCCCCGCTAGCTCAACCAATCAGCTCTTTTCTGCATTTTTACTGTATTTTGAACTGTCCCACCTTTGATTTTGATTGGTCAATAGTTCTCCATAGGTTTTAATGGTTCCCTGTCGCTCCTATTCCGATTGGCTGGTTTCTGCCGACCAATGAGAAGAGCTTACAGAATTTGAATTACTGTATTTCCCGGCAATTTTCAATATCCAAATTCCCGATGTAGCGCCGTTCTAGATTTTTGGAAAGTGATTTATTTTTTATTTTTTGGAAGGTTTGAGCTCTTTTTCTGAGAATGTTTTATACCTAATAAAGGCGTTTTTTTTTTTTATTCATACTCCATGCCGCACGGAGCTGAGCGCCGAGATTTCTGTTGAGATCTTCTATGTTTCCTCTCATGTTCCGTTCTCGCTTCACTTCGCCTCCGCCGGATCATTTATACCTGTCGGAGCCGGCGAGCGCTGCAATGCGCCGCACTTTGCCGACCCGCAATCGTACATGCCTTGGAGTTTTCGAGCGCGCCGCGTACCGCCCCGGAACGCATACACTGTGCCCACACGGCGCCATTACACGCCCCTTTGTCTGAGGTGCAGCCGAAGAGTGGCAAACGCTGCACCTAATATCGCATCCCTGTGTCCGACAGCGGATTCAAGCTGGTGAGGCGCAGAATATGCCAGAAAACAGGCGTAAATCCCGTTCATACATGTCGCCCAGTATGTCAGACAGAGAGGTGGCAGGCACTTCACCTGCGAGTGGCAGTGGCACAAACAGTCCTGGAGCAGGCACAGGTCGCAGCAGGGGTCACTCGGTGAGGCCACAACTGCTGCTGTCATCTAGCGGCCGTGTGTTGTTCAGCAACCCAATGGTTCTTGATTGGTTGACTAGGTCATCCACTTCCTCCCAGATGACATCTGACAACCCCAGCCAAGAGTCGGTGGGAACGTCAGACACAACCCTTAATTGGCATGGCCCAGGAGTGGGTCAGCGGCCCTCACCTGTCCTCAACCTGCCTCTGTCCCATCCGGTTCCCTCAGCCAGAGATCTCCTATGTGGTCTGGGCTCAGCACCACTGTATAGCGAGGATGAACAATTTGAGTAGGGCAGTCAGCAGCTACTTGGCAGCGAAGAAATGGGGCCAATATCCCCTGCTTCTTGCAGTAGGCGGCAAAGTATAGATGTGGAGAGTGGCATGGGAGGTCATGTTGTGAGGGGTCAGCCTCTGCATACCAATACCGGTGATGAGGACAGCAGTGACGATGAAACACAAATAGATGATGATGTAGCCGACCGCACTTGGGAGCCGGGTGAAGCAAGGGTTTCATCATCGTCAGGAGCAGAGGGCGTCAGCTTGCGCGTCAGACAGCGGCGCAGCCAGCAAGTGGGTTGTGTGGCCGTGAGTCAGCAGGGGAGCAGCAGTGTGAGGTCGGGAGCCAAGCGGCCACGGGGTAGAAAACCCGCTTCACAGGTCCAAGAAAGTAGCGGCACAGGGGCTCAGCGAGGTAGCGGCGGCAGTAGTCACTCGGTGCGGAGCGTTGGCGGTAAAATCAGATACTCGGCGGTGTGGCAGTTCTTTGCTAAGACACCGGAGGAGACAAATATGAGTATATGTGGAATCTATGGGCAGAAAGTGAAGCGTGGCCAGGGAGCTAACGTTGGCACCACGGCCCTGCATCAACACATGCAGCGTCACCATCCGGTAGCCTGGGAGAAACGTGGCTCAGATGTGGTGGTCCATCCTGCCGCCGCAGCAACAACAGCAGCAGCGCCCAGTGGCACACATGCCATTGCAGCCAGTCAAGGCTCCACCACCTCTGCAGAAGGGAGCTGTTTCTCTTTGACATCATATCCCGGTCCAGATGCTCCTGCTCCTCGCTACTCATGGCGCCAGCAGTCGTTCAGCGAGGCGATTGCAAAGAGACAACAGTATGTGTCCAACCATACTAAGGTGCAGAAGCTGACCGTGCTCCTGTCCAAGTTGTTGGTACTGCAGTACCTCCCTTTCTAAATGGTGGACTCTGCACCGTTCAGAGAACTAATGGCTTGTGCTAAGCCGAGATGGAGAGTTCCAAGCCGTAATTTCTTTTCCAAAAAGGCAGTACCAGCACTTCATAAACATGAAGAACAGAAGGTGGGCCAGTCCTTGAGCTGTTTGGTTTGTTCCAAGGTGCATGGCAGCTCGGTCGTCTGGAGCTGTCACTACGGTCAGGGCCAGTACATGTCCTTTTTGGCCCACTGGGTGAATGTGCTTCCTGCCCAGGCAAACCAACAACTTGGACAGGAGACGCCACTTTCTCCTCCATGTTGACAAACTGCGGCTCCTGCGCCAATGTCCGCCTCCTCCTCCTCCTCCTCCACCATCATCTCAGCCTCCAAAAGTACTGCTCCATCATACCACATGTGTAGGGCACAGCGGTGTCACGCAGTTCTACACCTGGCTTCCCTCGGCGAACCAAGTCACACAGGGGAGGAACTGCTCCGCGTCATGCAGCAAGAAATCGATGTGTGGCTTTCTCGCGCCAACTGCAAATCGGAACCATGGTGACGGACAATGGAAGTAAACATGGTGTCCGCGCTACACCGAGGAGGGATGGTCCATGCGCCCTGCATGGCGCATGTGTTCAATCTGGTTGTGAAAAAGGTTCCTGAAGTCTTCCAACCTATCTTCAGAAGATTCTGAAAATGGCCGGGAAAAACTGTGCATGCACTTCATCCATTCCTACACAGCCAGGAACACCCTCCTCGAGTTGCAGCAGCAGAACGGCCTCCCCAACACACTCTGATATGCGATGTTTCCACCCGTTGGAATTCCAGCCTGTTGGGGGACCGACTGTATGAACAGAGAAAGGCCATTAATGATTTTTTGATGATCAAGGCGGACAGGAGTACTCCCCTGTGTAACTTTGATGTCAGCCAGTGGCAGCTCATGCGTGGACACCTCCCGTTTGTTGAGGCCATTCGAGGAGGCCACATTATTTGTCAGTCGCCAGGACTACGGGATGAATTAAGTCATTCCACTGCTTCATGTCCTGGAACAGATGCTGAAAAATCTGTCTGGGCAGGGGACTGGAGATGTGGCGACTACATCTCGCGGCCACATGAGCCCGGTGGGGACTGAACTGGAGGAGGAGGAGGCCATTGGAGCAGAGCATTGTCGGGTTTAAAATTTGAGTGGATTTTCTCCATGTGACAAGGGGAGGAGGAGCAGGAGAAGCTGGAGGAGGTAGAGGGGAGTTGGGGAAAGCAGGCAGATGCCCCGAAAGCCCCCGTGACAGTATACTTTGGAGATGGAGGCAGGGGGGGCCCCCCTGGGAAGTCACTTGTGCAGAGGGGCCCCCGCGGCATGCGATTTTGGCCTGGTAGTGACAGCCAAAATGGGTCAGCTTTTCGGCAGGGGGGATCAATCTAGCCCCCACCCTATTGGCCCCTCGCTCCCGGCCCAAAAAGGGGGAAAACCCTTTTTCCCAGCTGCTGAGGGGGGAGGACAAACTAAAAATATTTATAGGGAAACCCTTCCTTTAGTCAGTTGGCAGGGGCCTTTTGAGCGGGGGTAGGAAGCGGGTTACCAGCTCCACCCGAAAGAAACCCCTAGTCGGGAAAGTAAAGGGATAAAGCAGTTTCCCTTTTCACCCCCCAAAGTGAGGGGGCAGTCGCCACCCGCAGCGGGGGCCCTGAAGCAGACCCTAAACCCAAAAAGGGGGTTGGGCCTACTTGGCAGCATTGCCACCCCAGTTAAAAGATCCGCGGGGACTACGGGCACCCAAACTGGATGTTGGGCCGAAAATTTTGCCGAGTTTGCAGGGGGAAGTTGTCCTGCCCAAACCCAGTAGTGGGGGCTTCGGGAGGGGGGTGTTCAGTGCGGGGGGGGAAATGTAACCCCAAGGAAAAACCCGCTTGTCCAC
The DNA here is from genome assembly GCA_025379985.1 of Phyllomedusa bahiana. Taxonomy (NCBI): domain Eukaryota; kingdom Metazoa; phylum Chordata; class Amphibia; order Anura; family Hylidae; genus Phyllomedusa; species Phyllomedusa bahiana. Next base: position 13,901 of record JAODAL010019784.1, on the reverse strand, counting down.
GGGAAATGGGAAGACGGGACCTTTTTTTCATGATAAATCAGGCAGGGGTTTGGGCCGGGGATTTCCCCCACTCCAAATCCCTTTAGGAATAAAGAAAATTTCAGCCTGACGCCTCACCCAAACTGTGAGAAATGGGGGTTGGGGTTTTCAAAACTCCCTTTGCCTCAGCCCCCTATTCGGGATGCCGCCACCCCCCCGGGATGCCCACATCTGCTGCCAGTTTTCCATCTCCCACCAACCATTTTTTTCCAGGGACTGGAAATTGCCCCCCACCTCCCACTCTGCAATTTTTCCCAACTCTATGACCTCTGTGCTGTGCTGCGGTTGCCCCCCACTTTGTCTTTGTGCCACTCGTGGCCTACCCCTTTTTTTGTCACCCCCCAGAAGGGTCATTGTCCCACGGGCCTTGCCCCGCATGTTTGCTGCTGGGGCTGTGCTGTTCCCCCTCCAACTGTGTCATTGTGCCCTCGGGTGGCCTATTTCCTTTTTTCCCAACCCCAAAATGCCCTTTTTTGCCATTTCCCTGACCTCATGTGTTTGCTGTGGTGCTGCCTTTCCCCCTTTCCACAATCTGTCATTGTTCCACTTTTCTGACCTCATGTTTGCTGCTGTCCCTGCTGCCGTGCCCTCCACACTGGTTCATTGTCCCAAATCTCTAAACCTTTTGTGCTGCTGCCGTGCCTCCATTTTCTCTGTCATTTTTTTGCCACCCTTGTGGCCTACTCCTTTTTTTGCCACCTCCAAAAATGTCATTGTCCCAACTGTTGACCCTTCATGCTGTCCCGTGGGTGCTGCCATGCCCTCCACACTGTTTTCAGTGTGACTCGGGCCCCCTACTACTGTTTTTTAAAACCTCCAGAAGGGTCATTGTCCCAAACTGTCTGACCCCCATGCTGTGTGTGGCTGTTGCTGTCCCTTTACACTGGGGTCAGTGTGCCACTCTCTGCCCTCATGCTGCTCCCTGCCGTGCCCTTTCCACTCTCTGTCATTTTTTCCCACTCGGGTGGGCCTAATTCTGTTTTCCACCTCCAGAATGTCATTGTGCCCTCCAAAACCTAATGCTGCTGCTGTGGTGCTGCTGTCCCCTCCACACTGTGTAATTTTTCCCACTCTGTGGCCTACTCCTGTTTTTGCCACCTCCAGAATGTCATTGTCCCAACTCCTGACCTCTGCTGCTGCTCTGGTGCTGCCGTGCCCTCCACACTGTTCATTGTGCCACTCTCTGACCTCATGGCTGTGCTGCCGTCCCCTCCACTCTCTGTGGCCCACTATTGTTTTGCCACTCCGAATGTCATTGTGCCACTGCCCTGCCCTCTTTGCTGCTGTGGGGGCGGGCCTGCCTTTTCCCTCTACCCTGTGTCTTTTGTCCCACTCTTTGGCCTACTCCTTTTTTTGCCCCCTGGGAAAGGGCATTTCCCATTCTTTGCCCTCATGTGTGTGGCTACTCCCGTCACCTCCACACTCTGTCACTGTTTTTCCCACCGGGAGTTTCTCGGGTTGTTTTTTTCCGGGTTTTCGCTGGAATTTTGACTTTATAAAGGCTACTTTCCGCTTCAGTTTTTTGGGTTTCAGTTTTTGCCCCCTTAAGTGCCCAGGGAATTTTATAGTGAAGCGATTTAAGGGGCGGCGGCAGTTTATCTGCGTGTCATTTCTTTAAAAAAAACTAAAACATTGTATGAAGACCAAACCAACGAATTTTGTCGGAAAATCCGGCGAAGTCAACGAATCGAATTTTTGAGAAATTTGCCCATCTCTAATTACAATTTACAGACACCCTCAAACTTGACATAACATAACAGAGCAATGGCAGAAGTTCCTTTTAGGCTGCGCCCCCACGGCAAGGGACAAATACCAGTCGGCTCATCCGACCGGTATTTGTCCTGTTTTGCGGCCGTCCACACGGCCGCGAGGGGGGTGGCTATTCTCCATGAAGAGCGGAGAAAAGCCCTCCCCCTTCACATTCACATGCACAGATTCCGTCCGAAAACCGGACGGAAGAATGTGCTTGTAGAATATCTTGCGGGCGGCCCGCGGGCGGAAAAAACGTGCAGTGGGGACAGCTGCACGGGTTTTCCATAGGAGCCCGTTGTGCTCATTTTCGGCCGAAAACCCATGCCGTGGGGAGATGCCCTTAGGAGCATAAAAGTTTTTAAACTCACACAGTTGTAGCTGTTTATTACATGGAAAGAACAGTAAACGAAATCCATTGTTATGTTAATAAATGTTGATAATTTAATTTGTGAAATTGTGAATGTTACTACAATTTCAGTATAAGTCATAAATTATGATGATGAAACAAAGTCTTAAGTTTCATCTTAGGAAAAGAATACCAAAAGTAAGTCGATTTAAACATCACATTTTGTCATCCTTTTTAAAACATTTTCTCCTAAAAAAAAAAAAAAAATTGTTTAGGCTGGGTTCACATGTTGCGTTACTTTTTTATGTTACTGCATGCATTTATTTTTTTATGCAGGTGGTTTTGTAGCTACGTCTCTTTTGGAACACAGATAAAATGTAGTTAATATAAAAAAACTCACACATTTCAACATGTGCACACAGCCTCGAGGTATCTATTTTTTAATTTTTTGCCTAAGGTTGCTTTTATACAGTGCTTTTATACTGTGTTTTGCAAGGCTTTAAACCAGAGGTCTCCAACTTCAGTCCTCAGGACCCACCAACAGGTCATGTTTTCTGGCTTTCCTTAGCATTGCACAGGTGATATAATTAGTGTCAGTGCATTCTGTGGGAGATCCTGAAAGCGTGACCTGTTGGTGGGTCCTGAGGACTGGAGTTGGAGAACACTGTTTTAAACGCAGTAATTGATTACTCACTTAAAACACCTTTCCAAACAATGTAGATAACTGAAAAGCTTGCTGTTAATAAAGACGCACCAAAAATGCACTGTGTGAAAGTACCCCAAGACAAATAAATGGCCTAAACTATGTGGACACTCCTCCAAACTATTGAGTTCAGGAGTTTTAGCCAGATTCTTTTGCTGGTGTAAAATCAAGCACATAGCCATGCAATCTTTATACAGAAACATTGTTAGAAGTATGGTTCATACTGAAAACATCAGATACATTCAACACATTACTGACGTCACTTTTCTCTGAAATCAGTTTGTTCCTGTTCCTCTAGATCTCTTCTGATCAACTGTAAATGCTATTAGGGTATGTTCACAAGACGGTAATTCCCTGACGTGTATTGTGTATGGGGAGAAAAGTCACATGGCCAGCACGTACTTCTAAAACACTAGGCATATAGCGTATGCAAATGGAAGAAGTCCAGCGTAACCTCGTGTCCAAAGGTAAAATATTCCAAAACTTTATTGTAAATATGCTTTAAAATTCCAACATAGTTCTCATTGCAGCCGACGCGTTTCGGAGTAACACGCCTTACTCATGGCATACTTTTGGCATAATGATAGCCACTACTTAAACATTCAAACATAGATCATGTGACACGATCATGTGATTAGATCATGTGATTATCACAAAAAGAGACTCCAAATACCATTTAAAAATTTCACAAAATAGAAATAGATCCTTAAAACCAATAATTGTACATTGAGAACATTAATATTCACATATCAAATCATGTCTTTTGTTTAGCCCATTTGGGTATCTGGTGCCAAGCCTAAAAATCCACCAGGCCTCTCTTGCAAGGAGCTTTCTCCTATAATCTCCGCCCCTTGTTGGTTTCTTAACCCTTTCAACACCTTGAAATCTAAAATGTGTAACATTTCCTGCGTGTACGTCTAAAAAGTGCTTAGATGCCATTGAAATACCAACATTCAAGGATTTTTGGGCATCAGAGAGGTTTCTGCAGATTCGTACCTTAAAGGGGTTGTCTCACTACAAGGATTGCTTCTTATGTTAAATATCTTGCAAAAACAAGTCACTTTGCAATATATGTCCATTAACAGTGTTCTACCTATTCCTATATATCCCCTCTTGTACGGGCTGCATCAGCTCCTCAGGTCGCTATAGCTACAGACCTGTTTGATCTATTCTCATAGGCTGCCAGCACTGGTTGCTATAGCTACAGACCTGGCTTGTAGCAGCCTAGTGGAAGCAAGTAAACAATTCAAAGTGAAACCAAGAGAACAGTACTGAAGTAAGATGAATCAATGTAGTGAGACAACCCCTTTAAGTGCTGTAGTGGTGCATCCTATATAGTGAACCACACATTTATGACATGAGATAAGATATATTACAAAACGAGTGTCACATGTATGATTGAATATCAAAAGACTCACCATTTGTAAAAGATTGAAAAGCCTTCGAGCAATCCATATAACTACATGTGGTACAACGCAAATGAACGCATTTATACGAGCGTTTAGTTGTCAACCAGTGTGTGGTAATTACATTCTTCTATTTAGAGAAAAAACTATGGGACGAGACGCCTCAGAGCTGCACATATTTTTTCGAGATCAGAACAGCAGAAAGATGGTGATAATGATGATTTTAAAACCACTATCATAAAACTAGAACGATTGATGTCTAGAGAAATAAGATTATGGTGGAATCAAACTACCCTGGAATCATATATAGAGAAAAAGATGATACCCAGTGGACTGCGCATAAAAAAAGTTTCACACCAATATGACAAATAAGGAGTTCATGGATAAATGGAATGCGGTTTGAGTGACAGTTTGTTTAAATTAATGCAATTGTTGATAGATCATGAAGAGGAAACTAGATTTGCCATCAATGTACAAATTGCACAATTAAAAGAATCATTGAAACCTTATGAATCTATAAATTCATATAAAGAGTCTCAAGAAAAAATTATGTTAAATATACGTAAATTGGAGGACAGTGTGGTTTCTTATAAAAGTCAAAAGTTTCATAGAGATACCATGGATTATGAAAAGGATTGTGTATATACCTGGCCTTCATATGGACAAGGACCTAAATCGATTCTTAAACCCACACGTAGTCATGCTCATACTGGTCATAACAAAGTCTCCTTTCCAGACTTGGATAATTCAGATGATGTGATTGCTCCAGTTACCCCAGATAAAGCCTCAGATGCGTCAACTTTGGAATCCTCCATGACTTACAGTAGAGGAGGAAAAGCAAAATACAATAAAAATTCCAGGATGACAAAAAACGCATGAGGCGGGGAGGATGCAAGCACAAGAGAAAAACGATAAGCGAAATCACAGAGACGCAGATACTGAATAGCCCAGTTGTTAATTTATCCAGCTATATCATTACTGAGACACAAATGTCGGTTTTGTCCAAGGGTTTGGGGTTTGTGTCTACGAAGAATTTTGATCTGTATAGAACTATTTTGGACGTAAACCATTTTTCCAGATTACTAACTTTAAGGATTTATTTTACAAATCTTGAGAATCCATCAGTGGATCATGAACCGGACGTTGGCGATAAACAAGAATCAATTATTTCTGATTACATGACCTTTAAAGAAAATAAATGTTTAACAGATCTACGTTCACTAGAAGGAGAAAGCAACATTTTGGAAAATACCACTTGTCCTGGTTATGTTGCCAAAAACAGAAATTTGTATCCTATACAATCCAGACCTATTGTCAAACACAAGGCCCATGGGCCAAATCGGGCAGTAAGGGGGGAAACCTGGATGTGGCACAATGGCAGCAGTAAATAAACTGGGGGAGTGTTAATGAACAGCTATGGTGGGCCCTTCTTTTCCCTTCCTAGGCCAACCCTGCATTTTGCATTTGCAATAAGCATATGGCTATGAGTACATTCTGTTTATCTACAGGGGGCATATATACCTACATGGGTCACTTATATCTACCTATCTACAGGGAGCTGTATATTTACCTACAGGGGGCAGATATACCAGTCATCTACAGGGAGCTTTATACCCACTTATCTACCTACAAGGGTCATAGATACCTATCTACAGGGGGCAATATATTCTTCCTGGTTGTCCTCAAAGGGCTAAGTATAATAGAAATACTGTACAAATGTAACAGTTAAAGGGGTTGTCTCGTTACAAAGATTAGCTTCCAACATATTGGAATCACTAAATGAAGACGTTTTCCAAATATATTGCGTTGTTCATTTTTTTTTTGTTAAGAAGCTACAAGTGATTGTATCACCTTCTGTGCTCTCTCTGGTTACCCAAGTGACCAACCTGTGTACTTCTCCCCCCCTGCTTTTTGTTCTATCTGATAGCAGGGAGTGACATCACCACACAGGTCGCGGCAGCAGCAGCACGGAACTTCAGACAGTGAGAGCTTGTTTGTTATCTGTTCTTTCAGACAAAAAGTAATTACTGCTGTTTAATTTAACTCAGAAGCTTCCCTGGTCCTGACAGCATGAGATTTATCTAATTAGCAGAAGTCTGAATACATGGAGCTCATATGCTAATTACAGACAGCTTGACCAGGACGTGACAGAGCAAAGCAGCATTATTTTATTCATGCATCCTATGAAACTTTGAGATGAGACAACCCCTTTAAAGAGAAGTTCCATTTACACAGTTCTAAAATTATGTCGGCCCTTTAAGGTACACTGTGAGGCTGATGTGGCCCCCGGTGAAAAGGAGTTTGACACCCCTGGTCTAGACACTTTTCAGGATCTGGTAGAACAAGACCCGTTAGCATTACAAGACAGCGGTACAACTAAAAAAGCTAATTTAATGAAAAAATTATTTGAAGCTCTATATCAATTACGTAGCAATTCAGATTTACTAGTAAGACCAGCAGATAAAGGAGGGGCAATCATCCTTATGAATGCAGGATTATATAGAAAACTTAATTTGGCAATTTTAGAAGATGTTTCTACATATCGGGCACTAAGCCAAGATCCCACATTAATTTTCCTACGTAAATTAAAAGCCATTTTGGTTGAGGGAGTTCAAATTCATTAGCATTAAATTTATTAGTGCTATATTAAATTCATTTTTCCTGGGTATCCTGTGATGTAATCTCTTTGTACCCCTCCATACCACATCAATTAGCTATGGAATATCTCAAATCACACCTAATTTGTTATAGCTCATACTCAGGACCGTTGATTGATTTTGTAATAATGTGTGTTGAATTTCTATTAACCCATAACTATTTTTCATTTGATGGCAAATTTTTCCTACAATGTTGTGGTGCGTCCATGGGGGCTAAATTCTCTCCCCCTTCCCTGGCGGACATATTTATGTCGGCATGGGAAGAAAAATATCTTTTTAGTGAATTTTGCCCCTTTCTCCCCCACATCAGGTGGTATGGTCATTACATAGACGACCTGCTCCTCGTGTGTGTGTGTGTGGGGGGACAGAATATCAGGCAAATTTATTTCAAGAATATGTTAACAACATCAATATGAATCTTAGATTTACCATGGAATGGCAACAAAATGCCATTCATTTTTTAGATGTAAGTCTGATTGGGTAGAATGGTCAGATTAAAGTTCTGCCCCATAGAAAAAATATGGCCAAGAATTCATCTTAGATGCTAAATCAAATCATCCTAGACATGTGATTGAGGGAATCCCATACGGAGAGTTAATTAGAACAAAGATAAATTGTTCACTACAGGAGTCTTTTTTTGTTCATCAAAAAAATGTCAATGACAGATTAAGTAAACGTGGTTACCCACAATGGATGTTAAATCAAGCAGTAAAAAAAGTTTCAAATGCCCCCAGAGAGAAGTTGTTGAAGCGTGAAACAGGTACTAAAATAAAGGATCCTCATCATCAGATAATTATGTTTACAACTACGTTTAGTCCCCAATACAAGGAAATTTGTAACATTGTTAAAAAACATCTTCCTCTGCTAACTATACAGGAAAGTATGAGGAAAATCATTGTAGAGGAGAACATACGGTTTGTGTCCAGAAGGGGGCAGACCTTACATTCGCTTTTATCCCCTAGTTTTTTCTCTTCAGAGAAGAATGTAAATACCACACACTGGTTGACAACTAAAGGCTCGTATGAATGCGGTCATTTGCGTTGTACCGCATTTAGTTATATGGAATGCTTGAAGGCTTTTCAATCTTTCACAAATGGTGAGTCTTTTGATATTCAATCATACATCAACTGTAACACCCGTTTTGTAATATATCTTCTCATGTCATAAATGTGCGATTCAATATATAGGATGTAACACTACAGCACTTAAGGTACGAATCTGCAGGCACCTCTCTGATACTCAAAAATCCTTGAATGCAAAACAGAAAAGAAAAAAGAGGACTTGATACCCATAATTATATAAAAGATATAACTTTATTAATAAATATAAAATATAACCAAAAATTTATATTATTGAACAAAAAATAATGAATCAATAAATATACATCAATTTAGGACGACAACCAAACAGATAGCAGGAAAGCAAGCCAGTGAGGACAATAAATGAAGGTATTACCAATAAATATATCATGGATATCTCTCAAGATCCTATATATACATCAACAAGTAGAATAAAGTCATATGGCAGAGATAATATCAACATTATACAATAGCTAAGAATCTATTACCCATGGTAAAGAATACAGCACCTGCTTGCGCCTGCACCCCAATGTACATTTCATCACTGCTTCATCAGGGGGTGCCCAATGTATTTTCCTAGAGTCTTTTTTGTGTTAATCCTTGAATGTTGGTATTTCAATGGCATCTAAGCACTTTTTAGACGAAAAACCCAGGAGAGTTAACATTTTAGTTTTCAAGAGTTGAAAGGGTTAAGAAACCAGCAAGGGGCGAGTTTTATGGGAGGAAGCTCCTTGCAAAAAGGCCTGGTGGATTTTTGGCGGCACCAATACCCAAATGGCCTGAACAAAAGACATGTTTTTGATAATAATTTTAATTTCTAATGTATAATTTTTGGGTTTTAAAAGGATCTATTTTTTTTTTGGCGAATTTTTAAATGGTATTGGGTCCTTTTTTGTGATAATCCCATGATCTAATCACATGTTTGTGTCACTGATCAAAATTTAAATTTAATTTGGCTATCATTATGCCAAAAGTTTTTCCATATAAGGGGGTTTTCTTGAAACGCGTCGGCTGCATAGAACTAGTTGGAATTTTTAAAAAGCAATTTAAAAAAAATTTTTGGAACATTTTACCTTTGGGACAGATTTTTACGCTGGACTTCTTCAATTTGCATATGTTTTCTATGAAGGTTTTTTCATGCCTGTCTGGGCGTTCCCTGTCATGATTGACCAGGAGATCTGACTACTATATGTTTTTACTAGGCATATAGCGGTGCACACAGTATGCACCCCCATAAGCCTTGATTGGTGTAAAGTATTCTCTCATCTACAGCAGTGTAAACATGTTTTGTGTAATAATAAATCAAGTTTCACTTTCTAGCAGTCAGAAAGAATTGGTTTCGAAAAAATTTTTAAAGCGTGGCCAAAAATTTTGGTTCAATTAGTGATGAGCATTCCCCAATTTTGGCCTTTGATCGATTCCCTTTTTTGGAAAATTATCTCCCAGTACTCCGAGGCGATTAATCACCCATTTTTCCCCTTAAAGTTAAAAGGCAAAAAGGGAAAACCAAGTTCATTTTTACACCCAAACAGGTGAGTTTAAGTTGGAATTAACATCCCAACAGTAACTGGATGCGTGGTACACTTAGTCAAGACAATTAGGTACAAGAGTACGAAAAAAATTCACAGGGAAAAATAATTTAAATTTCCCCAAAGGCTTACGAAAAAATGGACGGCATAGCAACACAGGGAAAGCGGGAGCAGCTGCTAAGGGGGCCCCCCTTTACACAAAAAAGACACAAGTAATTTGGGAAAGGCACATGGTAACGCAGGAGACCCTATTACTTTTTTTCACCGGGGCCAAAAAATTGGGCATATATGTGGGGCAGCAAAATTACCCCAAAGGCAGGGCCCATTGAGGGGGGGCGGTGGGAGCCAGGGGTCCTCAGTCATCTATAACCCGTTTCGGGCCCCATGCAGCAAATCAAATGGGCCCCACCCATTACTATTTTTCCTATTTTTTTAAAAAATTTTCACCGGGGGCCCCTTTTTTTAATCCGACCCTGACCCGGAATCTTCCCTATTTGGGACCCCCGGCATCCTTTTAAAGTGCCTGACCCCAAAAACCCCAAATGTCCCCCAGGACCCTTTAGAATAAAAAAATTTTCAAGAAGAAATTGACTACTTTAAAAAAAATTTTTTTCAAAATGCTGTGCGATACGGGTCTTGCCATTCAAAATGCTGGAACGTTTCTGACGTTTTTCACCCTTGACATTAAACGGAAGAAGACAAACACATGTCCCAGTTGGTCAAGACCCGTCCAAATTCCGCATTCTACGTTAATTTGTGGGTAAAGGAAATTGCGACTTTTGATTTTTAATTTTATCAAGGAGGGGGACACCAGTAAACCCCTGTTTAATTTGATTTCCTTGAGGCATGTGAAATTTGAAATCAGTTGTGAAATAAGCTTTTTTTCATACACCTTTTCATTGGTGATTTTACAGTGCCTACCCACCAAACTAGCAAAAATGCCCTTACTGACCATCAGAATGAAAAAAATCCGCCCCGAAAAATTAAAATTTCAAAAGGTTTTTTTGTTAGACATTGAAAATCACTGCTTTTAAAGCAGCATGACCCTAAAACCAGACAAAATCCCTTTATGCACACTCCCAAAAATGAAAAAACCGGTTAAACAAAAAGAGGGTCCAGATGACAAAAGCAACGCTAAACATTTCGGGCCCCAACAGTGCGAAGGGGGGGAAGTGTAAAGCTAAGACCTCTAGCCTTCCTCAGAAGACGTCAAGACCCGGGGGGGGCCCGTTTGGGGACTTTTCCCCCCTTTTTAAAAGGGAGTGCTTGCCCCCCGTTTTAAAATTCCCAAAAACATTTCTGAGGTACCACCATTACATCCTTATGCCAAAGCAAAAAGGGAAAAATTTTTTTCCCAAAGGGGAGGGTTTACACATAAACTCATCGAAATTGGGGTAAAAGGAGTTCGGGGTTCCTTTCCGGGAGTGTAAACGAAGTAGTTTCCCTTTTGGGAAAAAGCGGGTTTAAACCCGCTTCATTTTCCCCCCAATGCCTTTTTCCCCCCGGTTTCCCCTTTTTTCCTCGTTCAAACCGGATGTTCCTTTAGGAAACTGTCTTTGCTCAGGGGTTGACAAATTTGCTAAAACCACGAATTTTGTTTTTTAATTTTTCAATCTTTCTGCTTGTTCACAAATTCCACCACAAAACATGCTGTTTAAAAATTGTAAATCCTGGGAGTTTTTGCCTTAAAAATTTTGGTTGCCTGCCTTTTTTTTTATTGGGTTCCCCATACCCCTTAAAGAGCAATGTCGCCCCTTTTTTGTAAAATCTTTAGTATTTTTGACAAAAGGGAGGGGGCCCCCTGGAATGAAATATTGCCCTTTTTTTGCAAACCCCTGGGACCCCTTTCACAAAAGCCTTTTTTTTTAAAAAACCCCAAGAAGGAAAAAAATGCCCTTTGGGACACAGAGGGGTAAAAAAATTTTGCGGAAGAAAAAGAGTATTTGGGAAAAAAATTTTTTTTTGAATAGAACCTTGGAAAAAACGCAATCTTTTTTTTAGGTCCTTTTTCCCCCAAAAGCAACAAAAATAAACCCTTTTTAAAACAACAAAAATTTGACAGACTAAAAAAAAGGGTTTTTTTTTTAAAAAAACTTTTTGGGAATAGGACCGGGATTATATTTTAGAGAGGGGCAATTTCTCGAAATTGGGGCCCCCCTCCCACTTCACCGAATTTCCGACAAAAAATAACTTCGTTCCCGAATTACTTCGGGAGAATCACGTTAAAAAACGTATTTCCGGCTGCCAAAACCCTGCAGGGTGCTGTAAACATTGTGCCATGCTTAAAATGCAGAGGGAGCTTGGTTTGGTCTTCATAAAATGTTGTGTTTTAGTATGACATGCACATACGGGGCCCGCTATTGAATCGCTTCACTCTAAAAATTCCCTGGGGAGTTAAGAGGGGCAAAACTGACCAAAAAACGAAGCGGAAAGTTTCCCTGATAAAGTCAAGCCAAAGGGGAAAAAAAAAAAACAACTGAGAGCCAGGTGGCAAACATTAGTGACGAGTGTGGGGGGACGGCGGCAGCCCACCAGCATAGGTCAGACATGGCACAATGACATTCTGGAAGGGGCAAAAACGGAGTAGGCCACAAGGTGGCACAATACACAGTAGGACCACGCACAGCAGGATCAAATGGCACCAAGACATTCTGGGGGTGGCAAAAACAGCGTAGGGCCACAATGGGGCCCAAAGACGAGAGTGGAGGTGACCGGCGGGCAGCAGCATGAGGTCAGACATGGCACAATGAAATTTGGAGGTGGCAAAAAAAAAGGAGTAGCCCAGAGTGGCACAATGACCGTGTCTAGGTCACGGCAGCGGTGAGGTCAAACAGTGCACAAGAATTCTGGGGTGGCAAAAAATTTTGGGAAATAGGACACATAGTGGCACAATGACAAGAGGGAGGGCACGGAGCAGCAGCATGAGGTCGACGTGGCACAATCACATTTTTGGAGGGGGCATAAACAGGAGTAGGGCCCCAGGTGCAAATGACAGAGAGTGGAAGGCAGGCAGCAGCAGCATGAGGTCAGACAGTGGCACAATCACATTCTGGAAGTGGCAAAAACAGGAGTAGGCCACAGAGATGGCACAATGACGGGAGAGTGGTGGTGACGTTGGCAGCAGAAATGAGGTCAGACAGTGGCACAAACACATTCTGGAAGGGGCAAAAACAGGAATAGGCAACAGAGTGGCACAATGACACAGGTCTGGTCACGGCACAGCCACGCAGCAGCATGAGGTCAGACAGTGGCAAAAATGACTTTCTGGAGGTGGCAAAAACTGGAGTAGGCCACGGGTGGCACAATGACAAGAAGTGGAGGTCACAGCAGCAGCAGCATGAGGTCAGACATGGCACAATCACATTCGGGAGGTGGCAAAAAAGGAGTAGGCCACAGAGTGGCACAATGACAGAGAGGGGAGGTGACCGGGCAGGAGCAACAGCATGAGGTCCAGAGAGTGGCACAATGACACAGTGTGGAGGTCATGGCAGGAAGCCACAGCAGCAGCATGAGGTCAGCCCAGTGGCACAATGACACAGTGTGGGAGGTGGGTGGCAATACCAGCCCCGGGTAAAGATGGTTGGTGGCAGAATGGAGAAACTGTCAGCAGATGTTTGGCATCAGGCGGGTGGCGGCCATCAGAATAGTGGCTGAGGCAGGTAGTTTTAACCCAGACCTCATTTCTCACAGTTTTGGGTGAGGCGTCATGGCTGATGTAGCCCTAGCCTAAGGCTTTGGTGTGTGGAAATCCTGGCCGATCCACCCCCTAAATCATCTTAAAAAAAGTCAGTCGTTCCACATTTCCCATGGACAAGCGGGTTCTCCTTGGGGTAACGCTGCCCCCCGCCGCACTCACCACCCGCTCTGATGCCACACTACTGGTCGGGCTGGACAGCTTCTCCACTGCAAACTCGACAAGTTGCGGCCACACATCCAGTTTGGCTGCCCAGTAGTCCAGCGGATCTTCTAACTGGGGTGGCAGAGTGCTTTCCAAGTAGGCCCACCACCTGTTGGTTCAGGGTCTGTTTCCAGGCCCCTGCTGCTGCTGGCGACTGCCCTCCTCACAGGCGGGTAAAGGGAAAGGGCTGCTCATCAGTGACTCCAGACTTAGGTTGCTGCTGATGGAGCTGGTACGCCCAAACCTCCCGCCCACCTTCCCCCAGCAGCCGGGGCAGTAGTACGTGAGCGCTGAAGAACCCCCCCGGGTAAGACCTGTCAGAGCAGGACGATCCCGCCAGGCAGCGGCAACACTAGGAAAATTTCCCTATGTTTTTTGATTTGTCCCCCCTCTCAATAGCGGGAAAAAAGGCCCCATTTTGGACCGGGTAGGAGGGTCCAATGGGGTGGAGAGCCAAAAAAAATCATCCCTCTGCCGGAGCTGACTATTCGT